>JANHFL010007171.1:187573-207629 GCA_032468155.1 Oxyrhabdium leporinum | reverse complement strand
GTAAGAGTATTGCTTATAAGCTGTAAACCGCCCCGAGTCTTCGGAATGGGGCGGTATATAAATGTGAAAAATAAAAAAATAAATAAATAAATCTCTTATCTATAAGAAATGAATAAACTTTTATTTGAAAAATAATTGCTCTTATATTATTGGAACTTTAGTGTTCAGTACAAGATACAATCAAGATATTATCCCACAAATGATGTGAATTATATAATTTCTATCAGTCACATCTACAAGTGTCACAAATTAAATAATTCATGTTATTATTAAAACTGCATGAATTATTATTACAAGTCTTAACAATATGACATTGCTCACCTCTCCCTTGTAGACCCCTCTTGATTAGAATTGCCAATGTTTTCGCTTTGTCTTGTCTTTGTTTTGACTGCATATGTCCCTGTATCTATAAAAGTTAAAAAAAAAAACATTCAGACAATTTCTAGAAGCTTGAAGGCTTTGCATATGAGTTCTGTGCATTCACATTTTTCAAGTTGTAGTAACTCTAGTCATTTAATATATAGCATTTAATACCTAGCAGCAGTTCAGTGATGGGCTGGTCAGATTTGTCTTAACAGCCCCTCTTTATCATAAACAGATAAGTAACAGCACAAATTCAATATCTGAATTTTTCCTTAAATAGCTAAAAATCTTCACTTTAAAAATATTGTATTGTTTATATATTTATTGATTCAATTCATATAGCTACCTAACTCACATATGTGACCCATATTTCTATACATGCATACACACGTTTGGAAGCCACTTCTTTCAAAGTGACACTGCCAGTTGAGGTTCTTTAATCCCATTTCAGGTGGACCATGTACCTTTTACACTTCCTGGTGTTGTTATTCTTCTACCACTGATTCATCATCCCCAAACAGAAAGAAAATAAAAAGATTCCTGAAACATATAATGGTTTTCTTCATATTTATTCATACACTGCTTAGGCATCATTCCCTCTAATGATGAACTGATTGATTGCTTTATCTCTGTCACACTAGGAAATATTGAGGCAATTCACTGTCCTCTGCAAAGATAGACCACAGACAAGTAAAATATAGAAGAAAGATTTGGTTGCCATTATCAATGAAAAAAAATAGTCTTTGCTTCCTTGGTTTTATGAATCAAGTAGAATATCTGTTATATCTGGGTTAGAAAAGCAAAGTAGAAAAACACATTAAAAACATAGATAATAAATGGCATAATATCATGATTTTTTTTCAGCTACAGATTTTAGAAGGAAGTAAATTCATCCCCATATAACTGTTCACTATGAAAAGGCTGACTTCAGTATATTTTTTCCTTATGATTAGCTATGTTATATTTTAAAATGTTAGTGAAAATAGTTAAACCAGATTATTTAGAGCATTAGAATGCTCTCTCTTACACAGCACCTCTTAGAAAGATCATGTGATGTCATATATACAGTAGAGGAAAAATTAGGATCAATCTATTGAATCTCCATAGAATTCTAAGGATTGATTGTCATGCTAACCAGATTTCATGTGGGTCTCTGTTCATGTTGTCATGGAACCTTTGGGAGCAAAATGCTAAAATTCTCTCCTGCCAAGATATTTGGCAGTATTCTTTTACTGTAAATCACTAGTTTGAACCCACATACTTTTACTGGTGTAGAAATGTTGGTGATTTTTCCATGCCAATTTTGCTGATATTCCTGATATTCATTGCTACTCATATTCATTGGTTTTGTTCATCTAGGTCTTTAAGATGCCATTTTATCTATTCATCCATTTTAGATGCCATTTTTATACACATCCACTCTAATAGCTCTATTTTTGTTCTATTTATGTTTATTATTCATAGTTATGTTCCTGTTGCTACAAGGATGAAAATATTAAGACTATCATGGTTACAAGGATTAAGTACATCTGTGGTTAGATATACTTAGTCCTTGTAATCTGATCTTGAAGTAGTTTAAGAAAAGGAAGTATAATTTTATATAGAAATAAGAGCTATATTTTAATAAAAAAAAACAAGTTTTAAATTGTAGTCTGGCTCCAAGAACAATATTATAAGGTCTTCTACTACCCATTATTTTTTCCTGTCTAATTTATGTTATTTAAAAATATCCATCCAGTCATTCATTATATGACATTTCTGGCAGTGTACGGTATGATTCATGTATGATTTAAAAGTAAAATACAATGCACATAAAATGCACCAATTAATAGTTAAGTAGAATGTTAAAAAGGAAATCCTGGACTTTATAGACTTTAAAAAATGGTTGTCTAATTAAGGTTAGGGTGAAAAAGGGTGAACATTGTACAATTTTCCATAACGCTTGTACAATTCTTTAAGGGGATGTTTATGTGTTGATAAGTTACAACAAGTGTACATGATGTTATCTGGTTTCATTTCCGATTATTTTTCCTCTGCCAAATATAGACCAGATCTGATGTTCTAATTTCATGTTATTGTACGATTATTTATAAAAGCCCTTCTTTCTAGTTAAAATTAACAATCTGAAACCAGTGGTAACATCAGGACTTCTGTGGAAGAAATAGCAAATTAAAGGTGGAATGAAGAGCTGGCAAGTAGTCTGGCTATTCTTAATTCTGTCCAGATGAAGAGAGGAATTGAGATCACCCACAAGTGCTCTAGATGATTGCTTCTTACAAGGGGACTGCAAGGCAACCATGGTGGGTGCTTTTATAAACACTAGGTTCATATACTTACCTTTCTAATCACTTTTGGAAGTTGTTTGTTAACTGCTTTTCAATTATTAGAAACCCTTCAGTTAACAAATTTTTACAGCACCAGATGAGTTTCCTTCAAACCTTAATTTAAAAAATAAATAAATACAAGTTTAATACTTTTCTTTTTGAATGAACAGCAAAAGGGTTATTAGACATTTATTTTTTGAAAATTATAAGCAGACCAAGAGTCCAGATAAATTTGAAAGAACATTTTGGAATTAATTACAAGAGTCCTTCCTGTGAAAAAATGTTTTGGTTTTGAATTATATTTTAAAAATGCATGATAGGATGGGATTTTGTAGGTTTGACATTAGAGGGAACCATAAAGAACTAAAGATTACAATTAAAGGAGAAGACTATTTAAATTTTATCTACATACTTATATATAGATTATAGATTAAATGGAATAAAACACTTTAGTACTGGGTGTATTAAAGGACATTTTTGAACAATGGTCTTGTTAATTAAATTAGTGTTTGCCATTAAACTCATTTAAAGCAGTGGTCACCAATTGGTGGTCTGTGGACCACTGGTGATCCACAGAAAAATTATTTGCATTTTTTACATTGCACTAAAGTCCGGATACGACAATGAACATTTGTGTTGCTGCAGAGAGTCTCCCCCTTTGGGGTCTTTTTTGTGTGGGTCAGAGGGGGGCAAAAATTCTGACTTGGGGTCTGCTTCAGCCTCCTGGTGCAGGGCTTTGGGCAAAGACTGGATGGAAGTGCTGCTAGTGGCAAAGAGCCCGAGGGCCTTGTTCCAGTGGGACTGTATCATGGCCTGGAACTGGCTGACCATCTCAGCCTTCTGAGCCTCCAGGCGCCAGTACCTGCCTTGCCCTCCCACAAGTCTTCCGTCTGCTTGGAAAGCCTATGCTCATAGTCCTCAGTGAAGTTCTTCTGCTGAGCCTTCTTCTCAGTCAGATCCAATTTGAACTGAACCAGCTGTTTTCTCACTCTTTCTCATGGTGGCTGCTTAGCTCCAACAACTGCTTCTTGTTGGGGCCCTAAGGAGCCTGGGCAGGCAGGTGAAAAGTGGCTGGGAGGGGAAGGGCAAGTAGAGGCCAGTGATGTGTCCCTTGACAAAAGTGACATTGAGTTAGCCACGTCCACCCAGTCACATGACCACCTAGCCACCCCCACCCAGTCGGTCATTAGGCAGATCATATTAGTGGTCTGCAGGATTTAAAATTATGAATTTAGTGGTCCCTAAGGTCTGAAAGGTTGGTGACCCCTGATTTAAAGAGTGTTTAAATGATATTATGGAAGAAGGACATTTTCTACCAACATGGGTACTGGGACTGTTCTAAAAGTGGATTTAAAAATGTCGGGCTACAAGAATGATATGGAAAAAGATGTTATAATGGATATACAAATGAAACTGACTGCTGCCTTCATAATTAAAAAGAATATATAAATAACAAACCTGAAGAGTGATCTGGATAATGGTTAAAATAGATATATTGCTATCTCTGGTAATACTTAATGAACTTTCAGGATTGAATAATAAGACTTTAAGAGAAGGTGATAAGTTAGCAAAATTGTTTATGCTTGTTCGATGTTTGGAGAGGTAATTCATATGTTTTTCTTTTATTACTCTATTCTTATTTTATTCCTTCCTTTTCTATGTTTGTTTCTGTTTTCTTCTCTACTGCACTTTTTTTTCTTTTTACTATTTTCCTTTCAAAGTTTGCATTAATTTATATTGTTTCAATTAAGCATTGTAATGCTTAATAAAATGACTAAGAAGTAAGTTGTAACAGCTAAATCTTTCTTTTCTTGCTGAAGACTAGAATTAGAGTTTTTATAGCTATTTATTGATATAGAGGTTTTTCAAATTTTTGGAGAAAATTTACAGTTAAAAATAGTCTATAAATTTCTTCTTTTCTTAATTTTAATTAATTTAAAATTAAATTGGTTTTATTAATTTTATTAACACTATCTGTTTTATTAATATTTTTAAACGGATATTTGAGTGGGCCATTAATTGGTATTCATTTTGATCTATTTAAGTGCTCATTTTGTAATTACTTATCTAGGCAACATCCTGTTCCCAGATAAAGTTATACATTATCAACTAAAATGAACTCATTATTTCTATACAAACTTAACTCCTTTCTTTTATTTCCAACATTGACATCAGTGTTGGAAACAGCACTATAGTAAAGAAACATATCCTTAATTATTCTTCAAAAGCTATGTTTAGAAGAAGAATTCAGATTTGGCTGGTTCCAAGGGTAATAGCTTTCATGTCCTTTTTCTCTTGAGTCCTATAAAATAATACGCCATTTAATTTACCTACAACTTTGGCGTATCATTTTTCATTATGATGCTTCATAGAAGTGTATGATATGAGTCATACATAATTTCAAGTCCAAATCAAATCAAATTCAATTCAAAGTTAAAAGAATGTAAATAAAATTATCATCAAATATATTTAACAACAGAAGGCAGTAAACACTTTAAATTGCAATTGCAAGTACTGCTTAGAGACAATATAAATTTAAATGCTTTACAAAAACAAAACAAAAATAAATTTTAATTCAGTGTCAAAAAGATGGTAAATTAGATGAGCCCATACATTTCTCTTTGTGGGGGATATTCCAGGAATTGGTCCTTCAGGTTAATTGGTACATTTGTGATTGAATAGAGTTTGTGCATCCCCCATGTATATTGACGGGATTTGTGCAAGATAATTTCTAATAAGTTGCATCTCATGTATTTGTAAGTATATTGTCTTCATCAGATCATGAAGAAGCTTTATATATACATAGTCTTAAACCATTTCTTCTTTGTCTACTACACTGCACATGAGGGAGAGTGAAAATGTTTTTATTGTATGTAATTATAAAGAAATAGAATTAAAACTTGTCTTGAGAATGTAGATTTATGAAAAGAGATAGCACACTTTTGTCAACTGGAACAATGTGCCTTTCTTTTGCTACATATGCCCTGTGACTGTTTAGCGGAGTGGGAACTTTTTTTAGAACTCTCCCTGACTCCCCTTAAAATTAATGAAAGCTTACCTTGACGCTGTTCTACTCTACAAAGATCTTTGCCAAGCCTACAGTCAAAGAGAAAAATATTTAGATTTCAGATTCAATTTATGTAGAGGGTAAAGGTCAGCAAGCAGAGACAAAAATAATTTAACTTCACTGTAGAAAAGAAGTCAAGGAATCATGGGTCCCAACAAGAAGGTTAGGAGAAGGCTTAGAATGTTACTTATACTTTGTCTCAGACAATGTAGCCAACGCAGTAATATAGGGCTTAAGATGAAGTCAGCCTAAAGGTAACGCATAGAGTTTATCTTCCCTAAATAGTTTAAGCAATTGTTTAGAAGTGTCCAAATGAATGAAGAGCAAAAGTTTGCCAAACTGATCAAGAAATCTCACAGTCTAGGAGCTGGGTGATTATCACTTTTCCTTGCTCACTATCACCTATCCCTTAGTCACTTACTGCACGCTACACAAAGCTACCTTTGGAGATGACCCAGACATTGCAACTATCCAGAATGCATTAGGAAGCATGGTGGCGCAGTGGTTAGAATGCAGTATTACAGGATAATTCAGCTCACTGCCAGGAGTTCGATTCTCACTGGCTCAAGGTTGATTCAGCCTTCCATCTTTCCGAGATCAGTAAAATGAGGATTATTGGGGGCAATATGCTGACATTGTAAACTGCTTAGAGAGTGCTGGAAAGCACTATGAAGTGGTATATAAATCTAAGTGCTATTGCTATGCAGCAGCATGCACAATTTTGGATGCCTCAGAGTTTGTTCATGTAACACCACTGCTGCATGACCTGCACTGACTTCCAGTTGCTTCCTAGGTGCAATTCAAGGTGATGGTTATCACCTTTAAAGCCCTACATGGCACATGGTCAGGCTATTTGCAGGATCCTCCTCTTCCTGACAGTATCAGCCAATCCTATTACATTATATTGTCTCCAGCTTTAATGTTGATGGGACCTTAGAGGAATGCCTTCTTGGTGACTGCCCCAGCTGTTGGGAGAGCCTGAGATCAGAGGGATCTTTCTCTTTTTGCCTTCCAGAGGACTGTGAAGACATGGCTCTTCCCCCAGTCATCGGGCAAAGATGGAGGCTGAGCTGGGAGGATGTTTAGTCTGGCACTGGTGGGTAGGGTACTTTTGTTGGTAACTATGTTTTATGGATTGTTGTGAGTCACCTAGATTTACTGCATGACATAGATACCAACATAAGTCCTGTAAATAAATATTTTTTTTCTCTATAATTTTTATTGACTAGTTTGTAAAAAAAAATGTTCTGCAGTAAAGATCACTCTTATCAAAAATAATAGTTACTACAGATTACAATCTTAGATTGCAGATACGTTTTCACTTTCTCTTCATAAACTAGCTCTTTATCAATGTACTAGAAAGTGATTAATATTTAATGTGATCAAAGTTTAATGCATTGTTTAAAATCAGGCTGAATTCATTATGCTCTTGCTTTTATTTTGATCTTTTTTGTGTTCCTGTTTCTTTTTTTTTTCTTAAAAATTATTTTAAAAAGTAATTGTTGGAAGCAAGATCATGACTGTAATGTATGGATCGGTGCTTAAAACGACGGAGTCTCCTTCCACTGTAAAGTTTACTCTTCGTTCTGGCCAGTTCTTGTTGCTGGTTAGTGTGGGGATGACATATTCCACTGGTTATGAATCAGCCCTGGGAAAAAGCAGCTGAAATAATATGGAATATAAAGACTTAAATATAACCTCAGTGAGTGAAATGTTCTAATCATTTTTTGCCTAAATAATTTATTATTCCTAAGATATAAAAACTGTTCTGACAAATAAAAACGTTTTGATTTGAGTCACTGAGAAGTAGGTCAGCCACAAAGGTGTGGATCCATTAAAATAGCGAGCAGGTCTGTCTTCCCTGCTATGTTTTTTTAATTCCTAAATCACACTGAGAGTTTAGAGGTATACTAATAGTTTTAGGAGGTTATTCTATAAGCATTTAGTTTGCGTTACCAAGATATGGGTTAATTTGGCACACATAGGTACATACATACATATGGCGATATGAAGAGCATCCGGCCAATAAACACTCTGCTAGCTCCATTCAGTTGCCCAGACTCCACACACCCCCCGCAAGGGATTATGGGGTCATTAAAAGAAGATGATGATGCTGTACATACATACATATATAAATTACAGACACTTCAAGATCAAAGAAAAAAATGTAATGGTATCTGCCTGTAATGTCCATTTTTCATTCCATTCGCATAGTTCCTATTTAGAGCTCATGCTTCTTGTTCTTTGTTATCACTAGTTTCATGGTAGAAGAAGAACCTCGCTAGATTAGACCAAGAGCCTATCTAGTTCAGCATACTATTTCTAATCAAAGTATGGAAAACCCCCAAATGGCCCAAAAGACCTTTTTTGCCTGCATTGTTTCCCAACATTTAGGCTACAGGTGGTCCTCAACTTATGACCATCATGGAGCCTGTCCATTATGGTTGTGAACTGGGATGGTCGTAACCCATAAGTAGATGACTTACACAATTTCACAACATTTTTGTGGCAGTCATTAAGCGAATCACCATGGTTGTTAAGCACAGTCATTACGTGAGCACTTGTTCGTATGGGGCATTACTGCCAAAAACTGGAAGGTTTTTGACAAAAAATGTTGTAAATCATGGTTATATGACTGCAGAACATGGCTAATGCCGCAAATGTGGGCTGGTTGCTAAATGTGTAAAAAGTGGTCATATGACCACAGGAAGAACAGCTGTCAAAATGTCAGAACTGTGTATAGGTAGCTTAATAGTTTGGATTATTCAGAGCAGGAAACACAGGCCTGATTTGATGCTAGTGCAAAAATTTCTCTTCTGTTTGCACCGTATAAAGGTCCCATCTTTAAAACCAAGTATCCTCATTTCAATTGCAGCCTAAATGCCTGCTAAAAATGCATTTCTAAGGAAAAAATAATAATCCTTTGTTTGGGCTTTGGAATGATCCCCCATCATCACTGCCCTAGTAAGTCTGAAGTAATTACTCCAGCATACTTCAGCAATGTCATCTGAATGAAAGCGCACATTATAATCTTGATTCTGATTTTCTTGTGTTTTTCTAATTTGGCTGTTGAAGGCAGGGAATATTTTGGATGCTTGCTGGAAAACTTTGTTAGAGCAGCTTTGAATGTTTCCATGAGCAATAAAAAAAGGAATGGCTTTATTTTCTTTGTTTCTTCATAGTAAGCCTCACTAAGGGAAAAAAAGAAAGAAATAGTGAAGCCAGAGTGGCAAGAAAAAAGCAAAGAGAAGAATCCGGGATGATTCTTCAGGTCCAAGACCAAGGAGAAGATAAAGTTCATCAACTTATGTGGAATTTGACAATGTGATTGTCCACAAAGGAGGAGGATCCCTTCTATTCCTGCACAACCTACTTGGGAAAAAAGTTGTAAGCAGAATATATTTTACAAGAAGAGACTATAAAGGACATCTTTTTATGGTACCATCTAATGTTCTCCATATGTTTTCATTTCTCAGCCATGCATGGATAAAATTCACTGAAACATATAATGATAAGATCCCCTAGATAGTGAAATGTGTTAAATTATAAGGTTCTCTCAGTGTTCATCATAATGCAGGTCTGTTTGGAGAAATCCCTATTTATTGACAGCTTTTTGCTCCAATTAGTGTTCAATGTGTGCTGACCTGCCTCCCTTAAATTCAGAGCCAACTGAGAATGATTGCTAGCATGAAGGGAGAGAGCTAAAAAAAACCCCCAAAAAACTGGTTTCCTGTAGCTTTTTCTAATTACAAGATCAACAGAGAGCAAGATTGACAGTTTCTTCCCTCCCCTCTCAAGGCCCCATACAAGGGCCCTTGTGACTACAATCACTGCTCATAAGGCAGAATTTTAACAAGTGCTCTTTTCCCGGCATAGGGATATAATGATAGCAAAATCCTTACCTGTTCAAAATGCATAAGAAGACAGAAGGACTAAATTTAAAAAAACAACAACAACAACCCTTCAGCAATCCTAGGACATTAACAGAACATGTCCTGTATGCCAGCCACTGAAGGATGCTACATTAACATGTTCTGATGAAGAAAATAAATCACGATCCAAGTTACCCATAATATGAAATTCCAAAATCTTTAACAGTCCTGTTTTGGATGAGCTATTCTGGGACATAGGAGACAGCTAATAATAAAACTCCTCCAGATTATTAAACATACACACACATACACATACACACACACACACACACACACACCAAACTGAGCATAGGAAATCTGCTGTGTTCACACCTGCTATGAAATAAAGTATGAAACCGGTTGGATCCAAGCGGTGGCAGAAATTGGGACCAACCCATATATGCTATACCACCAATCTACCACTCAGAGCAACTGCTTCCATGAATTTAGGGCAAGTGGTATTCCACCCTGCTGGCTATACCCATCTCTCTGTGGGAGTTATATGAAGGAGCTCTTTCACATTACCTACTCAAGTCTTGCATATGAAATGTGAAACCAAGTGAGAAGATCTTATATCTTTTTGGAGCAAGCTGTGCCCTGTTTTGCCCACATGGAAGCAAAAGAATGCCTACTTCCTTTCCTCTGAGAACTCAAGGCAGCATACATAATACACAATGTTTCTTCTTTTAGTTTTTCTCTACAATAACCCTGTAAGATAGACTGAAAGAAAGTGATGAGTCCCAACTCATACAGTGGCTAGAATCTCAACCCTCCCATCCTGCTATAAATTGGTTTATAATTTTGGTTTATAATCCTAATCCCACAGTTTAGATCCTAAACTGCAGATAAATGCTATTTCTTCTCTTGCATTCAAAGTACTTTAGATGCTCCTGGAAAGTCCTAGATTATAATTAAAACAATTATAACTCTGAATTAAGAGCATCTATAGGAAAGTATTTCTTTCCTCATAATAATGGCTGGATTTTCCCAAACATCAAATTTGACATCTTTTTCTTTCCTTGGTAAGCCTTCCTTGTCACTTGAGAAGGTCCCCATGTATTTCTGAGCAAATTTAGAGAAAGATATTTTTATTTGCAAAATTTCTGAGCATTTTTTAATAAAAATATCGGATAGCCAAAATATTACATTATTTTATATTACTGTTATCACAAATATAAATGTAGAGTTTGTCTTGAAAAGAAGGACACTGGGGTTCTGAAATTCTCTCTTTTCCTTGGCTTCTTCTGATTGTCAGCTTCTTTGCAAACTGTAAATGCTCCTTGGTTCTTTACCTCCTATTCTACCTCTTGACTAGAAAATCTGGTATGCAATGAATCAAAGAGGAGATATTTATACCCACACTGTGAGAATGTTTACAGTGTTCAGCAAATTCTGTCTGTGGTTTAGACTTTGTATATTTTCAGAACAACCAAAAGTTTTTTCCAATGACATTGCTGCTGAAGCCAGGGGAATCTTAATTTATGCAACTCCAAAGCTTAACAACATGCTAAGATTAAAAACATTTTGATGAATGAATCAAAGCAATACAGAAAAAAAGATCTGCAATGTATTAAGGTTTCTCTCCCTGCCCCTCCCCAAAGTCCAAACCCCATCCAATTATTTTGCAAAGGTATAATCAAGTCACTTCTATTCCCCAGAGAAGTCTTATTGTTATTGTGTTATTAACGGAAAACTTGATTTCTGTGTTGTTGCATGAGAAGTGAATATGGTAATTACAGATTTGCCCATTAAGCTCCTGCTATCATATTCCAAGAAATTCCATTGCAAGCAACCTTTAATACTTTTCATATGGGTTTTCTGCAATATTTAAAAAATGTGGTGCAAATGCTGGGAAGACCCACGCTTTGGTCAGATGTTGAGAAGTAGAAAAGAAGATGAAGTGTCTTCATCAGCATATGTTGATGACAATCAGACAACAGGTCTATTATATGTTTCTCCCCCCACCGTAGTCCTTGATTAGAAGTAAGATTTAACTCAAGATCTATCCCAGCACCTCAAATGGTATGCAGACCTCTGGTGCAGTCAGTGTGAACAAAATTCCTAGGCCCATTCATCTCTGTGCACATAGAAGCTCCTTTCATACCATACACTGGACATAGTAAAGTGAGAAGCTTGCTATCATCCATTCTTTATTCAGTAGGGGAAAGCAAAACAGGCAATGACGATATCCAAAAATTGTACCAAAAGAGACTTATATAAAACATCTTTTGTTTCTATCTCAAGACTCAAATTGTGGATATACCTGGATATTTTATTCAAATGATAAAATTATGAAACAGATGGGAAATAATCACATTGACTGCAATTGTAAATAGCTCTGATTATTATTATGGTTTGGTGCACAATCAGATAGATGTTTAGGCTGGATTTGACATTTTTATTCACCTGTTGAATTTTTCCCAAGGCCCTGGGATAGGCACATGTTGATGTTTAATGGTGTTAGAGGTATCGTCACAGGATGTAAGCTGTTCCAAGTAAAGCCTTTTGCAATTGATGGATGGTGACTTTGTCAATGCTGATGATGTTATTGTTATTTTGGCTTGATCCTGCCAACTTCTTCGTGATCGACACTCAAAGGCCAAATTCAGCCATGGCCCAGAAAGTAATACATATCTGAATGCTTCTGAAATAACTTGTTTGTGATTACAGCAAATGTCCTTAGATCAAGAATTAGTTTAGCAGAAGGCATAATGTAATGCATGCACTGGAGCAAAAAACATTCACATTGCCATTCCAACTTTTTGCCATGAAAATAACCATTCTGCAGTAAGTAATAAACACATGAGCTTAAATGCTTATGTTCCTTACTTGCTTAGACTTATGCATATTCCTCATTTTTATGAATTTTCATATATTTGGCTTTTTTTTATCAACTCAGCATATACAAAGAGGTTTCATTTTGCCTAACCAATATGCTAATTTTATTAAATGGCATCTTGTGTAGGGACAATCTGTCAACTTATTTGTGATATGCGAACTGAGTCCAAATTGACTTCTATAGCACAGATCTCTGTATCCATCCTAACCTTCCAAAGTGACATGACAGGATTTTTATTTATTTTTTAACAGATGTAGTATGGTGGTCTTTTCAACAGTTCTGAAAATCCTTGGAATCCTTTTCTACTGTTTTAAAATTTTGGCAATTGAGTGAATGCAACCACTCCCAACCAGCCAGTCTCAATGTCAGGGTTCCAAGTAACATCCCCAACAGAATCAAAACTCCGAGGCAAGGTTCTTCCTCAAAGTATAAATTTATTGGAGATGTCATATTGGCACATCTGGGGAAAACCCAAATCTAAAATCCCATGTTTTCCCCACCCAAAGTAAAACCCAAAGTTTCTTCCCTTACATCCACCTCTGCATCACATGGTCCAATCAAACCAACATCCCAACTTCAGCCAACTTCTATCATACCTTCCCAGGTGCAAGCTGGACATCCTTGGCTCCCAGGGGAAAGAATGTTGTTATGATTATACACTCCACACTATCTACAACTCCCCCTGTCATTCCCACAGCTTGCTGAACCATTGCTGTGGCAGCCCTGTAGACTCTCACATAAGATGGTTATAGGGCTGACACTCAACCTCAGCTAGCTTGCAGTGACAAAGATAGCTTGACATGCACAAGTAAATGTGCTCAGTTGAATATAATAACATTTCATGAGACTGTGAATCCTGAATGGTTAGATTACACAAGCTGCTTACACAAGTTCTATAACAGCATTCATCTGTACCCAGTTACGGTCTAACTTTAGATCCTTGTCAAAATCAAATCAGCTTGTTGGGAGAGGGTTAGCTTCATGATAAAAAATAAAATAAAGGGATGGTATTGTGTAAAAAGGTGGGAAGTGTATGCTAATTTAAATATATTGCTAGCAGCAATTTCTTTTAAAAAAAATAATAGAAACCTGAGACAAGTTCATATCTGGTCCATAATATAAGCAAACAATGTATGAAATTGGAAAGCTTTTTTTTCCATCTTCAGTTCTGATACAGAATGAAGGCAAAGAGGACAGGTCTAACATTTATATAGGCAAAAACCATAATAACCACAGTATTATGTTTCAACATTTCCTTGTTAAAATGTTGGTGCTCATCTTTCTTGTGGGGGGAGAAACTCTATAATGAAATCCTACTTCCAAGTGCAGGGGGGAATGTTTGTTCTCAGATATTCTCAGTGGTGCTCTTTAGATACCTCACCACAATCAGAGCTGTTATTCATATCTTGATCTCCTTAATATTTACCAAAGCAAAAAATTCAAAACAAGGGATCAGATTCTGATTGTCTATTCCCTAATGTTTGTGGGGAAAGAAAATCTGAAAAGCAATGCGAAGATGAGTAGAACTTTCTTGATCTACAATAGCTTCTTGAACTCAGGTGGGAGATAAAAAGAAACCAGTGATTCCTATTCCTAATGCTAATCCTGACAACGTAGCTTTTTCCCCCCCATAAATTGCAGAGCAATAAATGAAAATAACTGACCCCTATCAACTTCTGGTATAAATCTACCATAGATATTTAGAAGCTCAAGCTGTAATATCTGTGTTATCGCCAGGGGAATAGATTTGGTGGAAAAAACCTCCAAGTGGGGCTCAAAAAATTATCTTTCTAGCTAAAGTTCTGCTTAAGTTTACCTGAAGTTTATTCTTTATATAACAGCATTTCAGGAAGCCATTTTTTCCTCCATGAATCCAATGAATTGCCTTTCTTTGCAATGGGATTCTGAAATTCATACATTGCTGCCATGATCTGCAATGTCGGTTCTTCTGTGCTGTATGATAGGCTGAAAATAAAGCAGCACTGTTGGCAACTTAGAGAGAATTCCAAGCATCATTGTGGCAACAGTATTTATATAAAGAGAAATTGTATAAGCATAGACATATTGGGACCAGGTGGCTAAAACAGAGGCTGGAGTCAAGGAAGACCATTATTTGAACTGAAATACATTGAGGACCCTTAATTTCACTCTGCAGATTTTTATCCTAACAACTTGATGTCTCTGATAAACTTCCAAACAGCATGAGTGAAAAAAGGACAGGTAATTTGCTATTATATAGAATTTTAATTCAAAGCAACTGCTGAGTCAAGGCACATCCAAGCGTGACAAAAAAAAATATTCTGAATGATACTTACTAGTCTCCTGATAGTGATATGGACAGCATATAAATTAAATACATATATGCATAGACACATTCTTTAGATAAATGATTTTAAGTTGGACAAGGGACACTCTGATTCTAGATCAAACAGAGCAGAATTAAACAGGCTATATAAAGGGGCAGATTTTTTTCAGAGAAGCACTGTGAGCGGCAGCTAACCCCCAGTAATTTAATCCTGGGAATGTATTACAATCAGGATTGACAAAATGATCAGGGTGAACTTGAAATGAAAATAATCAGGGAGGCATCCAAGAAACAGACACCGTTTTAAAAATATTATCATTATACTGACTAGGTCATGGCCTATTCTAATCTAATATTTTTAATGTCAAAATGACCTTGCTCAGAAAAAAAGGTG
Source organism: Oxyrhabdium leporinum (assembly GCA_032468155.1). NCBI lineage: Eukaryota > Metazoa > Chordata > Lepidosauria > Squamata > Cyclocoridae > Oxyrhabdium > Oxyrhabdium leporinum. Next base: position 192,426 of record JANHFL010007171.1, on the reverse strand, counting down.
TCCTGGAAATGAAATGAAATGAAAAGTGAGGAAGTCAGAGCCAAAAAAAAGAGCTTCAACCACAGAAAAGCTTCATAAAAAGTGTCAACCACAGGAAAGCTTCATAAATTTACCTGAATACATAAAAATGTGAAGCTAGATATAGAATTTGGAATGTAAAGTTGTATATCCTTCTTCTCTCCATATGCAACGTGCATATCAAGTTTTGAAACAAAAACATGCGATGTTTCACTGAAAAAAAACCACAATTCAAACAGAATTGTCCTAGTTTGCTTAGTTTTATTATAAGAAAGATTAGAAGGGTTCCTTGTAACAGATAATAATGAACAAAACTGATGCAGCACGACTTTTGTTGCCTGAATCTCGTGAAATTTATCACCATTATTCACTGTAGGCTACTAAGAAAACCAAAATGACATCAGCTATTATTGAAAACAGTTGAAGACTCTATCAGATTGAACATGCTAGTATAGGGAGAATTTCTAATGAGGGATGGACTCAATCATCAAGTTAATTTCTTCTTAGCTTTTTATTTTTATTTTTTACACAGTCAAATTTCTGCATCAGTTGCAATAAGTGAATATGTTCATTTTAAGTACATCTATATGTCTGTGGACATGATTCCTTGACATTTTTTTCTTCCTTTCCTTTCCTTTCCTTTCCTTCCTTCCCTTCCCTTCCCTTCCCTTCCCTTTCCTTTCTCTTTCTCTTTCTATCTTTCTTTCTTTCTTTCTTTCTTTCTTTTTGCTAATACGTGCTTTTTTGCAAGCAATTTTAATATTTATCTTAATTAAAATGAATGTCTCCTTATTTTGTGCAGACATTTTGAGTTACAGACAGCACAGAAAGATTTGGGAAAGTATGGATTTGGGCATAAAATTGTATCCTGGCTCAGATACAGGTGCAGAAAATGAAAATTGGATACATACACATTAAAATGCAAGTCATTTCCCTCCTGTCCTCAGTTCTAATATTGGAAATCTTGAGATGCCTCTAAACACTTCATAAGGTATATACAGATACTGATTCCCTAATCATATATTTAGATGGTATGAGTAATTCCTCCTGTGCTTTGTTATATGGCATTCCTTACTTCCTAGGGCCAATGTTTCCACAAATGCTTCTTTTATTTTTACCTGCCAGATTGCATAAGAAAGCACAATCAGTTCTTAGTAGCCAGGCTTTTGTAAAGAGAAACACAGCATTGCCCTGAGAACACATTTCAATATGCCAGGGTTTGCTTAACTATGACTTAACTGCATGGGTTTGCTTAACTTGGCTTACTGGTGTGCTGATGTCCAATTCTAAGGTTCCAGATCATATGTATCTCCCAAAGTCTCTTAAGAAGTTGACTGCAAAGTAATATTGTGACCATAGACCAGGGGTATCAAACTTGATTTCATTGCGGGCCGCATCAGGGTTGTGTTTGACTTTGGGAGGGGGTGGCCAGGGAGTGTGTGGTCGACTCACCGTCACCTGTGTTGCAGGCACCTATAGTGGTCTGAATGCTCTGCCAGCAAAAATAGGCTCCTGAGCTCCATTTTCAGCTGCAATGGTGTCCTGCAACCCTCTGCCAGTGAAAATGGAGCTTGGGAGGGCTGTACACAGCCCTCCCAAGCTACTTTTTTGGCTGGGAAAGGCACCACAGGCCGGTCCTACGCTGTTTCCAGTGCGGCCTTGCAGGCCAGATCTAAGCATCCTGTGGGCCGGATCTGGCTCCCGGGCCTTGAGTTTGACACCCCTGCCATAGACTCTCTGAGAAGAAGAAAAATACACGAAGTCTCTTGGAACTGAGTTTCATTCAAAGTCTGTACTTTTAAAAATGACATTGCTTTAGCACATTGCCTAGAGCACCAAAATGTGCAAGATCATCTGTGGAAAGAGAAATATCTATAATATTAGAGCTTAGAGTCTTCAAATATGCTTGCATATCTGTACAAGTTTATTATAAACAAAAGCATGTAATTGGACATGTACAGTACAGATGGAGAAGGCTTTCAGGCAAGTATCCAAATTATTCTAGAAATTGTTACACCTATTTTAGCCTTGAGAAAGCCTACAGATTTTATGTGACTGTAGAATGCAAGGCTGTTTTCAGTATATATTTATCCATTGCTTTTCAGCACTGAAAATAAATAAAAGCAGAAACAAAACTACATCCCCATCAGAGAAATGCTTGTTAGCAAACAATCTCACAATTAATTTGAAAGTACTCAATAATTTAAGTCATGCTTTCAATTTTATTTTGTCTAATTATATTTTTGAAAAATATGATTGAAGGAATGCTGGTCTTCAATCAAGGTTCCCACAATATAGTTTACATTGTAAAACTGTTTGCAATACAGTTTTAAAAAATTACTTCAATCAAACAACAGCAAGAGCAGAAGCCAATGAATTAAAAGTATAAGATAAATAAATTGGAAATAACCTAAGAGCAAAACAAAGGCTAAAAAGAGAGCTTCAGCTTCCAATTATGGACTTAAGTAAAAGAAAATGGAAAAAAAGAGCTTTAGAAACTTCATTAAAGGCTATCCCAGCACTGGAAGCAAGGAACAGTTACAATCAATCTTCCATCTCATGTGGAAGAGACTTAGCCAGCTTACCTGTTTTTGTTCATGATCCAATGGACATCATTTCATTAAGATGATCAATAAATTGCTTCTTTGCCCTTTTATAAGCTCCTGCTTATGGCATCATTTAGCCATTTTGTTTTGATTGGCCTATTGGGATTGTCTATGATTTTTTGAAGTACTTCTTCAAAAGGTCTTCTGCCTTTGCAGTATGCATCCAATATATTCAAACTTTAGCTCCATTATTAGTGCACCATTATTAGTCAGCAACCTGATTTTACTCCATTCAGTAGTGAAGGATGGCAGATGGAGGTTGGGAAAGTTAGGTCTAAGGAACTCCAACATTTTTCTGCAGTGTCATAATTCTTTTTTTTTCTTGAGGCAGCCCTCAGATTTCAGTGCCATACATCAGAAATATCTTGAAACTGATGATACCTAGCTTTTTATTAATGTGATGTCTGCATACTTTAATATTTTGTCTTCTATATCTATCTTCCAAGCAGGAGTTATCTTTAAATTTTCATTGTGGGAAGATAAAATCCCATATTACTTCAGTTTCTTCTCAATGCATTTGCATTGAATTGTATGTGTGGGTATACACAATTCAATACATACACACACATATACATATTAAAAAGGGAAATCCAGACTAATACAAATTAATATTCATGAAGAAAAAGGAAAAAAAGAAAGAAATCAAATAGAAAACTAAGCATGGAAGAAAAAAAATAAAACAGAAAAGACAGAAACAAGTTACAAAGTGGCTTCCAATTTTTATAGCAGTTATAAGTACAATTATAAATTTACATCTTACTCTATGGTTGCATCAGAGGTGAAATCTAGCTGGTTCACACTGGTTCAGGCAAACCAGTAGGGAAAATTTTGATTCCTGCAGCTGCCACCTCTTTGCCAGTGTGAGAGGCCTCCAGCTGCCACTTTCCAACTAACCTTTTGCCTGCATTTGGCAGTCAGTCAGCATTGCTGTCTCTACAGCATCAGTTATGTCACTGGGTGAGCATGGCCAACTCGACATCATTCACAGCAAGGTGCCACTGCCCCACCTTGCCGTGATTGACGTTGAGTTGGCCACGCCCACTCAGTCACATGACCCCCCCACCAAGCCATGCCCATAGAACCGTAGGTGAAAAAAAAAAGATTTTACCACTGGGTTGTATCATAACTTTCTTCTTTTTATAGTTTTTTTTTTCTGTTTTATATAAAAAGTCCATAAAGGGTTTCCAGTTAGCAATAAGTATGGATATTGTCTTTTCTCTTATCAACGAAGTCAATTTAGTCATTTTCCATCATCTTTACCACCTATTGTGGGTAGGGCAATATCTTTTCATCAAAATTAGTTTTTTGTATTTTCCAGTGGTTTCTTGGTTGGGTTTCCTCTTCCATTGAAAGAATATAAACTCCTCCAGAGAAAGTGTCACCACTGAAGCTGGCCTGGCTGAAGTCATCTTGGAACTACAGTGCTGCCACACTGGAGCTGAGGGATAGGAAGGGGGGATTAGAGATAGCTGGAGATGTGTAGTCAAAATAAAATACTTTCTCTCCGGAACCAAGAGCATTCTCACACCTGACCAAAGGAAGGAGGAGTGATGTCACCAGAGTAATTGGGCTATGTGACTGATTGTTTGAGATTGAGGGGAAAACTTTCACTTTTAATTAGATGAAAACTGAGAGACCCTTCAGAGTTGGTTTTCACCAGATATGAGCCAATATAATAGAAGGTTCTCCTCCAGAGGAGATATCCTCCAGAAGAAGCATAATGTATTCTGATTATTTGTGAAAAAGATGTATGTCTTAATGTACATACACATGAAAAATATGTTTATAAGCTAAGAGACACTTTGAATGGCATCTGAAGGATATACATGTCACTAATTTCTATCATCTTAAACATTACAGGTCAATGGGACCTTCTGGAAGGATTCTGTGGACTGTTCTTCAGAATTTGGGAATACACAAGAGGTCCTGAGTTCTCAGGTTATATACTCCTAAAGTAGAGGAAACAATACATGAAAATATGCATGAAGAAGAAAAAGAGAATATTCTAATATTAGAAGAACTCGTAAATCCTTGTAAACACAGTAAATCCAAAGCATAACAATCCTGTTTGCTTCTAGTGGAAATGCCTATTTACAAGTAAAAGTTCAATGTTTCTTCCAGGCTGTCTCCAACACTGTTATTAGATTAAGCTGAAAGGAAGGAAGGAAGGAAGGAAGGAAGGAAGGAAGAAAGAAAGAAAGAAAGAAAGAAAGAAAGAAAGAAAGAAAG
>JANHFL010007171.1:161127-175760 GCA_032468155.1 Oxyrhabdium leporinum | reverse complement strand
CTTCTTCTTCTTCTTCTTCTTCTTCTTCTTCTTCTTCTTCTTCTTCTTTTCCTCCTCGTCCTCCCCCCCTCTTCCTCCTCCCCCCCTTCCTCCTCCATCTCCTGCTTTTGTTCCTGCTCCTCCTCCTGCTCCTCCCCTTCTTCTCATGTCCAATTTCAGATACTGCCTGGATAAGTTGCTGCAATTTTTTTGGCAAGGTTTTCCAGAAGTGGTTTGACTTTGCCTTTTTCCTATGGCTGAGAGAAAGTGACTGGCTGGGGGGTGGAACTAGAGCTCATGGTTTTCCAGTTTCTAACCTGATATCTACAAATTGGCTCCATCTAAAAGATAACAAATTGGAAAAGACTGGTTTACTTCTGGAAGGAGTAAATGGTTTAATTCTCACCAAAAAGATACAGGATATAAAAGTGGTTTAAGTATAAAACATTTCTTTTAAAAAACGTTTCAATGGAATTTCTTTTTCCTTCTAGGAACAAAACTTGAAAACGGGATTTTTGAAGTTTCCCATGAGATATCTTTATTCAATCAGCTTTCATTTCAGAAAGAGGCCTCCTTTTGCTCCTCTCGATGACCATAAGAATGATGTCTGGGACTTCAAAGAAAAAGAGGCTAAACTCAAAGCCTTCAGAGGTAAATAAAACCTACCTTTAATCCAGGCTATTTAACCTTTCAGGTTCTCACAGTATTTGCACTGTGAGCTGTGATTTCAATGTAAGCAAAAACACCCAGATAACAGTTTCTGAAGCAACCATATGTGGAAGGCAACCATGAGTGCTCATGCTGTCCTAAAGTCAGGCTCATGATATGGGTTTTCCTTAAACACTAAAGACTTAATCCAGATCTTAGTTATGTAGTGCTAAATTCCACTGATTGATTTCATTGGGAAAGATGGTCACCTGTGAAAAATGTATCCTTTGAAACAAACAAAACTGAAAATTTCCATTAGTTCAATGAAGTCAGGTTGCCCCACCCCCCTTTATGTAGACGAAATAAGGCTTAAAGGGGTCATGTTTAACTGGATATCTTAAATTAGGGTTCAGTAAATTGCTTTAGATATATATTTCAGGTATAATATCAGACCTACTTATGAACCAATACAGTTGGCTCAACCTGATCTGTATTTTAGATTTTAACTGAACTAAGCTGTTAAACTAGGGTTGGAGAAGAAGCAGCATTCTTTTTTTGATTAGAGGAGGATGGTAGGTACAGCATGTAACTTGTTCCCTTATGCTATTTTCTGGTCCAAATCTCTCACTCGCCACTGTATATGGGCCTCATTGAAAAACCCAGAAATCTCCACAGTGCTAATAATACCCATAGGGACTCAGGTACTATTTATATTAGGAAAAATAGAATAAATTCTTTGCCTTAGCTTCCCAACTGCCCATATTTTAAAGTCAGGAATAAATAAATGATGCAACAGGATCCAAATGGCCCCCTGTGTTTTATGTGATTTAGCTTAAACATTATCTACAATAGCATGGTTGACTATTTATTTGTAGTTCCTGTTTTTATTTCTGTCACCAAAAAAACCCAAAACAAAACAAAACAAAAAACAAAAATCAACCCATCCTATTCCTATCCTAGATAAAGGAAGAGCAATGCAAATTCTTCTTTAGCCATAAAGAAAACAGTAAACTCTGTGTTCCTCAATTTCCATGATCCTCAATTCAGAACAAAGAAATAATGAACATTTCTCACATTTCTCACACTCTTTACCTTCTCCAACTAACTATGCTCCAGATTTGAAATCCTTCAATTCCCATAATTCACAGCATACATAGCCTTCGGGACACTAGGGACTGAGCTGAAACACCTTTGGTGAATTTCCAGTGGCTAAAATAAAGATAATAAAGGAATCATCACAACTAAACATTTTTTTATTGGTGGCAGGGAGCTGAGTAATTGTGTCCTTTTAAAATTGTTTTAACGAACCTTTATCCATGTGCACACATTTTGCTTCTATTCCTAAACTCTTTGGATATATAGAAACATTTTTAAAAATCAAATAAAAACTAAGATATAAAAGCCAGATGCCCACAACCCCTTTTTAAAATAGCAATAGCACTTAAGACTTATATACCGCTTCACAGTGCTTTACAGCCTGAGTGGTTTACAGAGTCAGCATATTGCCCCCAACAATCTGGGTCATCATTTTACCAACCTTGGAAGGATGGGATGCTGAGTTAACCTTGAGCCAGTGAGACTCAAACCGCTGAACTGCTGGCGGCTGGCAGTCAGCAGAAGTAGCCTGCAGTACTGCATTCTAACCACTGTGCCACCACGTCTCACAGAATATCCTCTTCCTGTGCAAGACAGAATTGATTGGTCTTCAAAATTTTTCTTGGTATGATGAGGCTAATTGAACTGCTACAGGGAAGGAGTTCCAAAGAATGGAAGTTGGGCACTAAGAATTTCTGCTTCTGTCAAGTGACAATCTTGTATATATGTATAGCACCTGGAGTTTGTCCTAGTAGAACTGGTTGGAAAGTTAAATAAATACAAAAGAAGGTAGTCCTTCAGTTCCAGGGGCTATATAGGGCCTTAACAATTATATTGCTGTAAGCCACTCAGTCACTTGACAGTGAGATGGGTGGCATATAAATTTAATAAATAAAATAAAAATAAAGATGACAACAAGCATCTTGAATCACACCTAGAAGCCATGTGGTAACCTCCAAAGCAGAGGAAATGACTATATTACTCTTTGCGATCCAGAGTCATTTGTTGAGATGGGAAGTTATATATGTTGGTTAACTAAAGATTTAAGTAAATAAACCCGTAGACCCATAACTATCAGGGCTCCTGCATTCTGAACTATTTTTGGCTCCCCAGTGTTCTTCAATGGCTGCCCAATATACAGCATATTACAATAGTTAACACAGGGTGTCACTAGGCATGAGCGATTGTGTACATGGTTTCCCAAAGCAGGCAAAGTCACAATTGGTACTCAAGCTGTAATTGTGCCAATCAGTGCCATCCTTGCTAACTTGCTACTTGTTCTTCTGGCAGCTGCTCTTCTCCCCTTTACAAAGGAGAAGAACCACAGAAGTGTCCCCGACTGCAATCCCTTGAAAACACACCAAGTTGCGGAAGTTCAGGAGGGTTGCATTTCCCCCATTCCTGGTGTCTTCAAAAGTCATCGAGAAGCATGATAAATTCAGTTTTCATGTTGTATCCTGGGTGAACACCAACTGTCAGAACTAATAATAATAATAATAATAGAATAATAGAATGTGTGAATGTAAAATTCTGCAAAAATCTGATGTAAAACTGAGTCAACAGAGAATATGGAGGGATAAGAGCTCCTAATAACTTTATGGCAGACAACACTTTAAATGTGACTTGTATACTTTCATGAGCATAAAGAGCTTTTATTCATAATTTTCCTCCAGTTTTCTCCTGAAGAAAGGATAAGACTTAAGTGAAGAAAGAAGGAAGAGAGTGAGTAAAATCTTTACTGTGCTGAAAAGAATTCATTTCTGTGGCTCTATCAGAAGTTTTTCCCTAGGTGCCTTTGAATTGTTGCAAAAAGAAAATAATCAGTAAGCCTGCTTTCCCCCCAAGATGCAACAATAGTTTTGTTTCAGGATTGTATGGAGGAAATAAAAAACTGGGCTGTTCTCCAGAATATAAAATACTGAAAAGCTGGCTGAATGGGATTTGCTGAACAGATTTTGCCGCAAGAGGAATTTTTGGTTGTAGAAGAGCAGAAACGGTCTGAAACATGCCTACATGCACACAGCCCTACAAAAAAACTAGTGTTGAAAATTGCCTGCTGCAAACAACAACAAAACTCATGTTGGGCTTCTGCCAGTGCTGAATCCTGCTAGCATAGACCAGGCACTCTCAGATCCTGGTTGAGATAGGAAATCAGCCTTGAAATGAGTATGTCCCAATGGTTTAAGGAATGATTTCACTCCTCTACAATGCCTGCACTCAAGAAAGGCTTCAGAGGAATTGAATAAGCCACCTCACTCTATCTTCCGGCAAAGGTCCACCTTGGATGGCAGTTGTGGTAGAAAGCAGGTCTCCTGCTTACTTCAAACCTCAGGCTGGAAGGGGGAAAAAAAACCTTCTAGAAAGGCAGGAATGGGGCCTCCTCCTTCCCAAAGAACTAAGGCATACTGTTCCAGCTGAGAAGAGTTCCTTTCACGGGCTCTGCTTTTCTCCCTGCTCACCCCGCCCTGTGTATAACGGCTTTTAAGAAAGGATCTGAACTATGAAAACCTTTCAAAGCAATGCTCCAGCTAATACAGGGCACATGATTGGAGATCAGATTTTTAAATTATCCCTTTTCACTCATTCATAAACAAAAGCTTGGCTCTTGCTGAGCTAACGATATTCAAGAGAACAGTACCTTTTTAGCAACATCTGCATGAGCTCCCTGGGGAGCATCTCAGAAGGAAAACACGTCTTTTTTTGTAATGATTACCTGTATTTTTCCATCCTGATAGAATAACTTTGAGAGGCCTTAGTTATCTGGGACAAACTTGACGCTATGCTAAATAAGCAAGCAAAAGAGATTCAAAAAGCGGTGACGGTATCAAGGAGTTTTTGCTAGCACATACACTTAGCTTGAACCTTACTTCTCTGGCACGTAAATGTTCTCTCAGTGCTCAGAATATGATAATTTTTCTCCATAGCACAGGGTAAAAAATAAAAGCAAAAGCAAAAACAAAGAGCAACTGCTTTGTTTTGCAGTGACTGGGAAGAAAAGAAGTAAAAAGAGGGAAACCAGGAAAATAGGAGCCCAAAGTCTCCACTCTCAGGCATATTTCAAACATGATGAAGGTAAGGATTGTATGTCAAGACCCATGTGTGACAGCTGTGAAAAACACAAATTTCATGCTAGGGATTATTAAGAAAGGAATTGAAACAATTTTCATGTTTCCATACCGAGATGCATGAAATATAACATAGTGATGTTTCCTCAGGCTGTTCCATCTCTAAAACTAAACAGAGTTAGGAAAGGTGCAGAAAAAGGATGAGGTAGCAATGGTGAGTAAATGTTTGGAACCTCATCCCACCTCTAAAATAAATGTGGCTTTTTAATCTGGGGGGGGGGGAATAATGGATAGGCTCAGCTGAAACACACCAATGAATCTAACACCTTATTGGTAATAGACCTCCCAGCAGAAATAAAAGGAAAGCATTGTTTGTCTCTATTTTTGCCATTTAGGATATCAACTGGGATCACCTACTGCAGCCAGTTTAATAGAATTAAAGTAGTCCAAATCAATGGTTTGGTGGAGTTCCTGGGAAGATTTAAGAGTCACATATTCTCTTGGTCTGTGTACAACCAAATAATTTCATTCCCTCTTTTAGACTTTTCTCATCAGATAAGTTCCAGTATTGGGGAAATCTAGTCCCAAAGCATGAAAAACTCTGACATCTTCTTTCTTGGAGCAAAATGTTAAGGAATCCTATGACCGTTGGTCTTGAATGACTGCCTATAGAGAAATATAATATATGGTTTAAGCATATTTATATTGTGAAGAAAGTAAATTAAAACCTTTACAATTTCTATTTGGCTCAGGAAACATGATTGGCAGACTGGGGCATTTTTAAAAAACGAAAAAGAGAGAGATTCCATTTTTTTTAAAAAAAAGCTAACTTCTTTGCAACTTTTTAAAGAATTTCATCTGCCTTCAATTTTTGGAGATGTCTGGCTTATTGTGAAGGATTTGGGACAGGCCTGATATTAGAATGTATTTAGTACTTTTGCAAATGTTGGAATTTTGATATCTCCTTTCTTCTTAATGAATCCTTTTGGCTAGAATCCCATTGACAACTGGATTGGTATTTGGCCATGTTTACCTATGTATGAATCCCATCTCTTTGTTTATCTTTGACATACCCCACAGTTCATCCTTCAAATATGTTTTAGGTAGTTTAGACTAAGGATACCAGGTGTCCTCAGCGTAGCTCAGTTTTCTAGCTGCCATGCCATACAGTTTACTGTACATATGTCCTTTCCTCTCAAGTTTCCATTTTCCTCATGCAGAACCAAGTAACTTTTGGGTTAGATTTTCTGGTGTTAATTAATCAAGGTCAGTCTTTCACGAGCATGTTGTACATTTATTTCTACAAATCTATTTGTTAATTTGATTTGTATCTCATCTTTCATTCAGGAGTTCAAGTCTCATACCTAGTTCTCCTTCTTCCCCTTTTCTGACACAACAACCTTGTGTGGAAATTTGGGTTACAGGAGAATAACTGGCCCAAAGTCATCCAAAGAATTTCCATGGCTGACCCTGAATTGACCTCAAGTCACCCTAGTCTTTACGTAATACTTTAACTACCGCATCACACCAGTCTGCTTCAGCTCCATAATTCTATAATGGTAGAAGTTAAATCAAGGTACATGTATTGTTCTTGATCTTCTTCTGTCTAGCTATAGAAAGATATCAACAGGAATCTCTTTCCTAAGTTTGTACTTGTATATACTATAGTTTGATAATGGAGGCTTGGACATCTCTTAAGCTTTGGCTTGTAGTCCTCATGTCCTGTCACTGGAGGCTCATTCACATGAGATCTCTGATACCTCATGAGTAGTGTGAGAATGCTTTCCTCCAATCCTTGAGATAGAAAAAGAAACACCCCAGTTCAGGTATATTTTATACTAGCTTGATTGCCAAATCCTATTTTGCTTCAGTAATGAGAGCAGTGCTGTTTTTACAGATTTACTGCAGACCATGTTAATAAAAATGATCAGTGAATTTCTCTGGCTTGTATCTCCTAGTGTTAAATATTCTCCCTAATGTGAAATGGGGATGAGACAGAAGAATATGAGAATATATGTGTGAAGGATTTGATGTCAAGATTTTATATGCCCTTTCCCATTTGTATAGAATCTATGGTCTATGAAATGGTGCTTCATTTCTTTTACGCATAATCGTCCATTGGGGACTCCTTGCTCTTAAACTGCTTTTTGCTTATGGAAAGGATGGTAAAGGTAGATTCCACAAAGTATGATGGATTTCTTAGAATAGCTTAGTTCTTCCAGGCTAAACAATGAATCTGGCTGAAGAGGGAAGCAATATTCCTGTAAAGAGACCCTCTGTCCAAAAGATACTTTGGAAAACTGCACATCGTCTTTGGAGTCAATCCAATCTTTCCTTGTTCTTTAATTTCAGTTCTCCTGTCTCCCTGTAGGTGAAATGTGTCAAGGCATGTCATGGAGGGAAGGGGGTTCCTTTCTTTGTTTCTGAAACCCAAGAGCTTATCTGGCTTTGGTGTGCATTGAACATCTGTTTGGTGTGCATTCCTTGGCTTCCACTATACAATCTCTCCTGCAACCCAAGCCAAAATAGCCACGGAGGGCAACACTGAGTGACTGGAGAGGCACAGGTGTCCACTGCAATAAGACATTTTAAGGGGAAAAATGAACCGTAATAGCTAAAAAATTAACATAAGGCTATCCGTGATGTGAGCTGAGGATGAAATAAAGGCAGAATCATGAGTACAGGCCAGCAAGCATCTTTAAGTGAAAAGACAATCAGCCCCATGTAGCTTCTGAATTTTAGGATAGTTGTTCCAATATGCATAATTAATCTCAATGTATGTAATACTGGAGGTCTTTCTGTAGCATTTTACACCTACAATATTTATTTCTCATATGTGCCTGATTAAGCTTAATGCTTGATCTCTTTAATAACTTAGTTTTGTTTCCTGATTGATAATCATCCTTTGTATTCTGAAGTCTTCCATATTTACAAGTCGTTTTGAATAGTTTCGTTCCTCGGGTTATTTAAAGTTGTTTAGAAAGCTGACTGACTGTTATCTTTGGCAAGTCATGTCATCTATTGGTTAATATCACTTTGTCACCGCAATCTTCTTAGTGATGTCTATAAGCTGCCGCAAAAGGGACTGGATCCAGGGTTATAGTTAAGTAACCATTCTAATTCCAGACAAGCCTTTAAAACAAACAAACAAAACAAATATATTGCATTTGATCAGTGAAGTGTGAGTCCATACTATATATTATAACTTCTTCACTTAGGAAGAAAATTATTTTCCAGACCTCTTGCTTAGTTGCACTACATTATACCTTCAGAATGAATGAAGATTATATATATATATATATATATATATGGAAACAGATTTTCTGAGAAAGAAGCTTTCCTGGCCGTATGACATGTACACATAATTCTCAGTGACAGTAACGGGACAGTAATAGACCACACAACGCACAAAACATATTTTCCATAAGGAAACCCAGGCAGCATGTGGAAATTCCATTGCTTCTTTGCAACAGTTTAGAATCCAGCTGGCAAAATCAAGTCTTTGTAAATGGAACCATCTCCATGAGTTGAAATAGTGAACCGCTTCCTCTTTCCACAAGCTCTTTGTATATAAGCCCCACTGGTTCTAACCAGAGGGCCTTCAGGGGATAATAATATTTATTTACTGTAGACGTAAGTTACAAACACTTTGAAATTCTAATTCCCAAATTAAAAATGTTCTGGTCTCAGAAAACAATTGTCATTAAAATCCCTTTCCTGGATACTTCCGTAGCATTTCATTCTTCTATTACTGTAAACCAAATGTGTCAGACACATGTAATCCAATACTGGGTATTGGACTAGCTGTAGCTCTCAAAGGTGTCAGCCTGATCTCAAATCTAATGCCTGGGAACATTTTAGAATGCCTGCAACGAATGGGATATTTGACATGGCAAAGCAAGTGTTCACTCCACAACATTAGTGGCCAAGTCAGAGAGACATCTTGGTTCCATAAACCAACTGTGACCATGACAATATGGGGAAAGATGCTGAGTGCATGGTGAATTGAATGCAGGCTGTTCAACGTTAAACAAAGGAAATCCAGTTGTATAGATGGACACAATATGGGTAGCATATTGGATACTTAAAACATTTCATAATTTCTAGAATTTTAGTATAATAGTATGCTATTTTATTCATTTAGCCTCTTCATAGGTTTTGTAAGGGGGCAACTTATTATTTAATACTTATAAATTACTCCACAATGTGGAAAACTTACAGGTCTATATTTCAAGCATGTTTAACGAATAAATAAATCTTACATTTTTATACTATATAGAAGAAAGAGGGAAAACATTAAGGAAAAAAAAGAGCATGTACTGAACATAGAAGCCAAAACAAGAGTTCAGTTCTTAAATGAAGCAGAATATTCTTCATTTTAGAGTAGTATTCTGTAAAACTTAGATCAGGGGTGTCAAACTCAAGGCCCAGGGCCCAATCCGGCCCACAGGGTGTTTATATCTGGCCCACAAGGCTGCCCTGGAAACAGCAAAGGACCAGCCTGTGTGCCACTGCCAGTGAAAACGGAGATCCGTGAGGCCCTCCCAAGCTCACTTTTCAGCTGCGATGGCCTCCTGCGACCCTCTAACAGTGAAAACGGAGCTCAGGAGGGCCACGAGTGCTCAGGCCACCACAAGTGCCCCTGACACAAGTGATGTCGAGCTGGCCATGCCTATCTGGCCCCCCGAGATCAAACACAACCCTGATGCAGCCGTCAATGAAATCGAGTTTGACATCCCTGAGTTAGATGATTCTATAAAACCTTAATTCAAAAATATTAGTGAAAGAACACTCAGAAAGAATACTTATCTTTGCTTTTCAATTTTTTTTATTAATTACCTGCATGAGGAATTGGAGGGAATATTTATCCAAACAGCAGATTATAGAAACTGTCAATGCATTGTTGATTCATACACGTTCACTGTTGATCTTGGCCATGTTCATCCTTCTGCATGTACATTCCTTGTTTCCACTGAAATTTTGTCCTTGCAGGTTCAGATTTCTTATATGGAAAATCAGCAACTACATGTTTCAAAAGTTTTAATCTAGCCATGTCATAAACAGCATTATAAACAACAACAGCACTCTGACAAATCCTGCACTTTTTATTTATAGCATGTAGAAGGCGATCTGATTTGGGAGCCATCAGCTGGCACTATTTCCTTCACTTTCTCATGTCTATCCATGTGGTTTTCTTCTTGGGAGAAGCCATGGCGACCCAGTGGTTAGAATGCAATATTGCAGGCTAATTCAGCTCGATCCTCAACAGTTCAATCCTCAACAGCTCAAGGTTGACTCGGTCTTCCATTCTTCTGAGATTAATAAAATGAAGACTCAGATTATTGGGAACAATATGCTGACTCTGTAAACCAAAGCACCATAAGTCTAAGTGCTAATGTTATAGCTATTGCTAAAATGCAAGCATGGTTTACCACTGCCTTCTCCATGCATCATTGCTGTTGTCAATAAAGTAATATCTGCCTCCTAGGATGCATCTTCCTGTGTTGTTGCTCCCCTGATACAGGTAACTCCTGTTAGCTAGGATGACCTTCACATTTTGGATGATCCTGCTGGGAATAAATAATCTTGGCATGGCATGCACCTCTTGCCATCCTTTGTTCATCCCTCTCAGGAACACTTACACGCAATTACACAACCATTATGAGGTATCACAGTATGACTTAAAATTGAGGATGAAAAGACAGCAAAGGAGAAGAGGACATGGTTGCCTATGGGTATTTCTGAAGATGACTCTGAAGCTCAGCCATCCATTACTTAGATACAATTGCTTGGGCACTGAATTGCTGAATCTTTTTCCTTCCTTTCTTACCCTGCCAAATAATTTATCTCCCTAACTCCTTTATGTTGTAAGGAGGAAAGATGATGATGGTGACTGTTATATGTGTGTGCGTGTGCGTGTATGTGTTGTTTTTCCCTAGAACGTCTGTCTTCTGCTTTCTGTCTTGCTTTAGAGTGCGACTCCAAAAATAAAGGTTTAAAGATGCTAATTTTTCAGTATCTTACAGGAACATGTCATGGCATTTAGTTATGTTTTCAACATTGTGTGTGTTATACATTTTGGTAAAACAGAGTGAGTAAGGGATATATAACCCATTTAGTGACTTATACTTATGTTAAGTGTGAGCCAGTAATTCTAAGCTTAGAAGCCAGGAAGACAAGCTTACAAAATTTTATTTCTGCAACTAATATTCTTTAACCTATAAATTCTGTAGTGGGGAGTTGAATATCCTAAACTGTGTTTAAACCTGAGCTTGATCCAAATGCTTTCCTGGGTCAGTTTTCATCCTGTTACTTTTGCAGTTTCTCTCTTCTTTTCCCCATGGCCTTGTCTGCAATAATCTCCTTTCCTATGGACATTTCTTCAGTTGAGAACAAATGAAGGTGCAGATGTGATATGAAATGGTTAGACCTACTTTTATGAAATTTCTGAGCTTAGCCTGCATTACCTGCCTCCTGACTATTTTTAAACTGCCTACAGACATTATCTTTTCACCCTCATCTGCTACTTCCTCACCTCCAGTCTGCTCAAGACTTACAAAGTGCACAAATATCCTTTCTGTCATCCTGCATAAAACTGAGTACCATTGGATAGATAGTCATGACAGCAATAACTCTGGTCTTTCTACAAAGAAAATCCTAGGTCCAATCTCTGGTATATTCAAGCAGGGTTGGAAGTTCTTTACTCTGAATCTTGGAAAACTGATTTTGGTTAGCAAAAACTCCCTCCCCCATTTATTATTTTTTTCCCTCCAAGAAGAGACTTCCGAGCACACATTTGTGTACCTGGAGAACTTCTGGTGAACATCTAGGACACAATTCCTCAGTGGGAGGGAGGAGGTGGCACGTGGTCTTGATAAAGTAGTTTGTTCATTTAGTGCTTGGGAAAGGTCCTATCAGGCACACCTCTTTCATTTCAGAGAGTTGGAAGGGATTTTATACATCATCAGCCACAAACCTCTACTCGGTGAATATGTCACCACAGAAAGTTAACCGATCTGTAGTTGAAGTCCTGCAACAATTACACCACCCGTCTTGGGGATTTGTTCCACTGACAAAGCATCCTGTAATTTAAACCCATTACATTTAGATATGCTCCTTTGGGTAGCAAAGAGCAAGTTTTTTGTTCTCTTCCATGTGATAGGGGTTTTGGTTTTTGGTGTTTTTTTTTTAATATCTGAAGAGTGTGATTGTGCCCCATCTCTTTCTAGGCTGAAGATACCCAGTTCCTCCAGATTTCTTTTTTTTGTGAGAATTGTTTTCTGAATCACTGATATTCTCCATTGCCTTCATTTATATGATTCTTAAAGGTTCCTGGAAACGGAGATAGTACTATATTCCAGATGAGAACCGATGAACATAAAATAAAGATAGAACTATTACTTCTCATGACTACAAAATGACAATTATATCAACGTTGGTCTCTTTTTTCTTTCTTTAAAGCACCATCACACTGCTGTTTCCACATATACAAGAGTCAAGCCAAGAATGACTTTCCCTTCGCTTATGGATCCCTATCCAATAAAGTTGCATTGAATTGCATTTCCAAGGGATTAGCATTTCTTGCAAAGTTTTGTCACCTGCAAGTTTGACAAAATGCTCTGGGGCAGACCATCCTCAACAGAACCCTGCTCTTTCTGCAGAACACATCGCAAGTAAACAGGGTGTGCTCCAGCTCCATTGTCCCAGCTATTTCTTCAAGGAGAAGGAAAAAAGCCAAATAGGTTTATTTGCAATGATAGAGAGAACCTTCTTGCCTATAATCCGAAGGGATTCCGCTCTCCCGCCCCCCATACCAGAAACTACTCCAAGAGCCTCTCAGCACTGGACTTCACAACCCATCAAACAAAGAAAACTTCGTGTAATTGCCATCTACCCTTCCCTGTGCAAACTCCTGAATGCTTCAGCCGAGACTCCCCCCCCCTTTTTTTTCTTTTTCTTCATATATCCGGCGAACCATACTGCTGATTATGCTCATGAATAAACAGCATTCTCAGCTTCAGGGAATCAGGCCTCCCCCGTCCGAATCTCTCTCTCCCTAAAGAAAAAGAAGCTAAAGAAGCCAAACCGAGCCAAAAAAGGCGAGAGCAGGAGGGGTTTGGGAAAGGCCGTGCGTGAGGGGAAGGAGGGAAGGGAGGTGGGCGAAGGAAGCTCTGCGCTTTAACTAGGATCAATGCGGTAGAGGATTCCTCTCCAGCCTTTGCAAGGAAGTCTGAAGCAATTAGTTCAGTCAGTAGGCAGCCTGCAGTCAGCCAGTCTGGGCTGCTCCTCGTGCCTCGCAAGGAATGAGAGAGGAGAGCGGTGAGAATAAATGTCCGGCGACCTCTGCAGTTGGGGCTTCTTCTCTCGAAGGAAGATTTTCTTTTTTACCCGTTTCTTTTTCTCCTCGGACACCGTGTGATTTGGAACGCTTGGGTTTTTTAATATATATATTAAAATATATATATATATAAAGCTAGCTGATTAAAACCGGGGCTTAATCTTATTTCTCACCCCAGAGAAGTGGGGGAGTTTGGGTGGGTCCGTGCGCTCGGGGGGACGGACGGAGGCGTTTGCCTTGCGGTCGCTGACGGCGGAGAGCGATGGGGTTTGAGCTGGATCGCTTCAACGGGGAGGTGGATCCCGACTTCAAATGCAATCTGTGCAACAAAGTTTTGGAGGACCCTCTCACCACCCCTTGCGGTCATGTGTTCTGCGCCGGCTGCGTCCTGCCGTGGGTCGTGCAACAAGGCAGTTGCCCGGTGAAGTGCCAGCGGATGTCCACCAAGGAGCTGAACCACGTCCTGCCCTTGAAGAGCCTCATCCTCAAGCTGGACATCAAGTGCGCCAACCGCGAGCGGGGTTGCGAGAAGGTGGTCAAGCTGCAGCATTTGGCCGAGCACGCCGAGATGTGCGACTACTCGCCGGCGAAGTGCCGCCATAAGGGCTGCGCCGAAGTGCTCAACTTGCGCGACGTGGACGCGCATATGCGCGAGAGCTGCGAGGCCCGGCCGGTGGGGATCTGCGAGCAAGGCTGCGGCTTGGTGCTCACCCATCGCGAGCGCAAGGCCGGCTCCCACTGCTGCTTGCAGGCGCTCAAGGCGCACAACGGCGCCCTCCAAGCCAAACTGGCCGGCCTGGAGAAGGAGCTGAAGAAAGAGGCGCTGCGGGCAGGCAAGCGGGAGAAGTCGCTCCTCTCGCAGCTCTCGGCCGTGCAGCTCGAGCTCCAGATGACAGCGCTGCGCTACCAGAAGAAGTTCACCGAATACAGCGCCCGCCTCGACTCGCTCGGACGTAGCCTGGCCGCCTTTTCGCCCAGCAAGGTGAGTGCGACGCTCCCCCTCGCCCCAGGCGGCAGGGACTGTGACCTCCCCCCTCCCCGGCTGCCTCTCGCCCTTCACTCCTTTTTTTTCTGAAGTCACTTGTCCCCTTACGGGATGCCCCAGAGTGGGAGGGGGGGCGGGGAAGAGCCCTATGGTGTCTTAAAGACTGCCACCAATGTCTTGGGACCGTTCGCATTTGGATCTAATCAAGTGGCCCTAAGCAGAGGACACCAACCCTAACCTTAACCCTAATCCTAAAGTTGCACCCCTCAGCATTCACTTCTGAGCATTTATGGATAGGATTGCTCTGCGGATTGCTCTGCAGAGCTTTGAGCTACCTGAAGGCCTCTCGGATGTGTGTGTGTGTAGCTTTCTCAAAATCTCTTTTGCAATTCATATCTGTGGGATGCCCTAGTTATTGAAAGCTTGGTTACACAACCCAGTATTTGTGGGTTGTTTTTTTAAAATAATCCTTCCTTTCCAGTTCTCTCCCCTCGAGAACCCTCCCTTCCTCCCCCCCCCGGGG
>JANHFL010007171.1:146320-158540 GCA_032468155.1 Oxyrhabdium leporinum | reverse complement strand
GCCCAAGGGTGGGCTGCTACATGGTCACAGAGGTTCGGGCAAACCTCTTGCTCTGAGCTCTGGATGGGCCTGCCCACCCACCCTTGCCCTAAGCTATCGCTAAATAACTCACCTTTCCACCGCCCATGCTGCCCAGGTGAGCTCCGCGCCGCCCCTGCTGTACTCACCGGAGCTGCTTTCATCATCAGCTGCCTCCCTGTAACCTTGCACGAACCCCAAGGTGGGCACACATGCGACCAGAGATCCTCTTGCCAAAGCAAGAGCAGTCCACCTCTGATTTGGCCCCATATTTTAGGAGAGATGGTGACAAACTGGAGCATGTCCTAGGACAGGGCTGTCAAACTCCCGGCCCTTGGATGCCTGTGCCCGCTTTAGTGAAGGAGGGGGAAAAAAAAGTTTTGATAGGTCACGTGACACTGCAATGATGACATGAATTTGACACCCCTGTCCTAGGAGGACAACCAGGATTCTAAAAGATTTGTAAGAAAACAGAAGGAATGATTGAAAATGTTGGGTGCATAGAGAAGAGAAGACTGTGGGGAGATATGATAAGCTTTCTTCAGGTATCTGACTACTTATATTATACCGGTCGAAGATAGGGTAGGATATGGTTCTCCATATCTGGGTTAAGTCTTCATTTATCCACTATTTTGGTTCCTACCAATTTTAGGCTATATAACGAGCTGTGGTTCCAGATCAAGGTGTAACGTGCTGAGTTCTTATCTGAAAGCAAAAGGAAACAAATGGCCAGAAATTTGAATTTTGCTTCCCCCGGTAAAATTGACAGTTCTTAAAATTGACTGTTTTAAATAAACTTTCAATCCAATCATTCTTACTAGAAAGAGTCTTTATGGTAGGCATCCAGAAGTAATTGTCCCATATTGCTCATTCACATTGTGGACTGTGGGACAGCTAAGACTATGCCAGTGTGACTTGATGGTAATCCAGCAAACCTCAATCATCACTGTGGTCTTCTTGTAAAACTAAATCCATGGGGAAAATTCAATGAGCTGTAACATTCAGAATCCGCATTCATTTTCAACATACAACTTTATATTCACATTTTTTAAAAAATTTCCTATTCCATGGAATTCCATACCTTCGTTTGTATACTGTTGGTACGGTACTAATCTGATGACTTTGATGTTGATATGAAACTTTTTGTTTCCTGATGTTTCTTTAATCCAAACTAGGTACATAGCTGTACTGTACTCCCTAGCCTGGATACCCAAATGAAAAGCAAACTTTCTTACGAAGTATGATGCTATTGCTATCCATACACTGATTATATATTAGTATCTTTCTCCTTTTTAAATTTATATTGCTGCTCTGTTCCTCAATATGAGACTCAATTGCTGATTTGCTTTGGGGTCAGCCTTCTATTTTATTTATTTATTTGTTCCATTTCTATGGCCGCCCCTCTCAGTCAATGACTTTGGATGGTTTGTAGTTACTTTCTTTTATGTTAACTCTTGCCGTGGAATCAGTGTCTGAATACCTGGATCTAGAATTTGGATACTTGTTAAGGTTGTAAAACACAGATAGCTTTTGTAGTTTCTTATAAGTTTTTTATTAGCATATTGGAATAATAGAATTACGGCAGATCTTTGAGGGCCCATTCTGAAATGTGCAATTGTGAGCAAAAAGCTATATGCATTTCTCAATCTGTTTTCATAAGTGTGCAGACAGGGAATGATCTCATCATTGGAACATGTAATGTCTGAATTGACTTTTGGTCTTGTAACAGGGTTGGGGCATTATTAAATTACCCAACTGGACACTTGCTATTTTCTTGTTTAAAGTCTTTGATAGCGTGCAGCAATGTTTTCATCAGATTTATGGACACAGCTGGATAATATGACTGTTTGTTTTCAGCCTGTCCACAAAAAGGCTGTTATGCAGTTTTCAGAAAAAGGCAGCATGTAATCTGCAGAAAGCCCAAAGGTGTCAAGTCACCATAAAAGTGTGGCACAGTCTTCAATCAATTACATGTCTTTCACAGCCTTTTGGGCAACTTTCCAAGGTTAACAATTTTGGCCAAAAGAAGTGCAATTAGAAAATATACATCTTTAAACACCAAAGAAATACAGAGTCAGGCTATAGACCTGTTTTCCTTTCTCGCCTATGTGGGGAGTGAAAGGATGGCAGGTTTCCAGTATTTTGATCCCTGGATTATTTAATCAGACCGCGATGTCAACATAGTTATGTGCAGCAAAGGGCAAAGTTATAAACAAATGGCAGGCGGGAATATTGGCTCAGGGATTAGAGTGATACTAAGATATTCTGCAGCAGTTAATGTAAAACGGTTTCATTCATAAGCCCACCATGTTGCACCATGTCAAAATAAGCTTATATAAAATACTAATTGTCCCAAGGGCAGCTGTTAGTATTTTGTTTGCTGTGCTTATTAGTGTTAAAACAGTCAATGTACAATTGAGCTATAAAAATATAGTGTGTCTTTCTCCCTTCTCTCTCTCTCTCTCTCTCTATACACACACACACACACACACACACACACGTGTGTGTGTGTGTGTGAGAGAGAGAGAGAGAGAGAGAGGGAGGGAGAGAGGGAGGGAGGATCAATGTTGCATTTTCTTATGTTACGATGTAAGATGCATATGAATAATGCATATATATTATTGACCTGTATTAGTAAATTGAAAGTACAGGTAGTCCTTGATTTATCATTTAGTGACTGTTCAAAGTTACAACGGTACTGAAAAAAGTGACTTGTGACTGTTTTTCACATGACTGTTGCAGCATCCGATGGTCAGATGATCCAAATTCAGACTCTAGGCAACTGGCATG
Organism: Oxyrhabdium leporinum; assembly: GCA_032468155.1. Taxonomy (NCBI): domain Eukaryota; kingdom Metazoa; phylum Chordata; class Lepidosauria; order Squamata; family Cyclocoridae; genus Oxyrhabdium; species Oxyrhabdium leporinum. The sequence goes on along the minus strand of JANHFL010007171.1, from coordinate 155,732 downwards.
TATTTATGGCAGTTGCAGTGTCTGACAAGCAAAGTCACAGATGTGGGAAGCCACATTCACTTAACAGCAATGATTGACTTAAGAACTGTACTGATTCACTTAAAAACTGTGGCAAGAAAGGGCAAAAAGTGGGGCAAAACTCACTTAACAACTGTTTTGTTAAGCAACAGAAATTTTGGTCTTAATTGTGGTTATAATTTGAGGATTACATGTAATTGCAAATTATGTATATACTGGTATTTAAGTAACATCTGGAAATAAAAATAATGTTTTGTGAAATATTTATCTCAAAACGTAGCTAAAATAGGTGGTATCCTATGCAGTGAAATCTCTCCCCCATCTTATTCTTGGTATAAACAATGCTATTGTCTGCTTCAGTGTGGAGGTTATAGGGTTATACTTTAATAATTTTCTTTATTTTTGTCTCATCAGGCCAAGGGGGTACATAATATCCTCTTGGATATTTAATGAACATTTGAATCAATATATAAGGTTTGTCTGATGGTGTAGAAGTGATGGTTGAAGCTGTGACTGTGTGCACTTTTTATGCAGTGTTATTGACTGAGAATCCAAACAATAGTTAATATATTTGTTACATTCCATGATAAATAGATGGGTGCAATAAGGATTATGGAATATGAGGTTAGCTATCAAAGATGAAGCTGTATTTCACAAGAAAAAAATGAGGGAATGATTGCAAGGTATAAATGGTGAACAAATAGATAGATGTGCATGCTATCTATGGTAGAGTGTTAAAATGCACAAATGGTGGTAGAAAGATATTGGATAGGATGTGGTCTGTTGCAATTAATGAATGTTTAAGAGGCAAGCATAGTTGTGTAGGGGAGCATTCTTCTGCCGATGGAAGTGAGAAATAGATTTGCCAGAGAAGCTTAGTTGAATGCAGTTGAGTCAAAGGTGAATAAATGAATAAACAAATGTGGATTGAGTGCAAAATTAAATAACCAGTACAAAATCAGTACATTGATATGCTCTAGTCTTGTAGGGTAAATGAATGAAGAATGAATTCCCAAAAAAAGTGCTTATTTGTATAAGAACTTGTATATTGCCCACTTCATGACCATTTACAAAAATATAACAAAATATAAAATAAATTATATAAAAACAAGGAATAGAAAAGTTTTTTGGGAGTTCTAGAAAGCTCTTTATTTAATGTAACAGAATCTGGAAAGCTTGTCAGAGCAATTCTCCCACTAAACCTATACCTAGTACAATAAAGATGGAGTTGCTGTGAGTCTCTTTCTCATGTTTTCTCTCTCCCTTAGGCTGAGATATCTCTTTTGCAAATATTGTTTCCTCTCCACCTTTCTGGGGACTATTAGACTTTTTATCACATTAGTGACATCCCAATATATGGCGCCTGGCTAAGGTAGCATAGTCAATGCACAAAAATATTGTAAAAATGCAGATATTTAAGTGCCTTCTTGAATACTGTTTAGTGTATCCTCTACTATGAAAGATAATATATTCCAGAATGTGGGCAGCACAAGAGAAGAGGCATCCTCAAGCCTCCAACCTACTTGGAGAAGGTGCTCTCAGCATACTTGTCTCAGATAACTCATAAGACAGGTCAAAGTAATTGAGGTGAGACTGTCTTGAAAATTTTTGTTAGCTGATCCTTATAGGGCAGGGGTGGGAAACTCAAAGCTTGCGGGCCAGATATGGCCTGCGGGGTGCTTAGATGTGGCCTGCGGGGCTGACCTGGAAACAACAAAGGGCTGGGCTGCCTCTGCCAATGAAAACGGAGCTCGGGAGGACTGCATGCGGCCCTCCTGAGCTCCTTTTTTGCTGGTAGAGGGTTGCAGGAGGCCATTGCAGCTGAAAATGGAGCTCAGGAGCCCGTTTTTGCTGACAGAGCCCTCAGGCCACCACAGGCACCCCTGACACGAGTGACATCAAGCTGGCCATGTCCACCCTGGCCACATCCGTCCTGGCCCTCCCGAGGTCAAACACAACCCTGATGTGGCCCTCAATGAAATCAAGTTTGACACTTCTGTTATAGGGTGATAACCAGAAGTTTTAATTGGACCCCAGAAGTAATATATGAAGGAAGAGTGAATGGGCTCAAAGGAAGGGAGAAACTGAAAACATGTTGTTGGAAGACGTTGATCTGCTCCTGGGGAAAAAAAAAAAGAGATTACAAATTTAAAGAACAAAAGTCAGTGTCTGAAAAGGTGTATTGACTTAGTGGAAGGAATTATAGTTTGTTTATGAGTATAGGAGATATGAGAGGTGTGATAAATAATATTGGTGTCGGCTGAACCTACACAGATCTTTATTTTTTCTGTAGTTTTTATTCTTTTAACTTTAAACTTTCTGTAGTTTTTTTTTTAACTTTAAGTTTCTTTTATTTATTAGTTTTCATTGTTCTCTGCTTTACATAACGTTTACTCAATATGAAGGGTATCTGTTCTTTGCTTTTGATAAGGTGGTCTTATACATTTAATAAATAAATGTCAAATAGTAGTAAATTCTACAACTTCTTTTACCTAGAGATCTACATGACTTTTTAGAGTTTATCAGATATACACCACAAATTATTTAAGGTAAAACCTCAAGTAATAGATGTTTTGGGAAGAGGGGTTTGAGAGTTTTAAGTGGTGGAATGGGTGACTTCAGCCTGTACAAGGCCAAAATTTCCCATTTGGTCTCTTAAAATCTCACAACTCTAAAAATGGAAGCAAACAAGTAAGCAAGGAGGCAAAAAACCCGCTACTTGTCTCACTTTGGTGTCTCCGAAAGGAACTCTTTAACAGGTTCAATGCAGCCCTTAGAACATACCTTTTACCACCAGTGTATTTGGTAATGGTGATGCCATTAAAACAACTGTTCATATTTTGAAGTTTGTTCTTTTATTTTTATTTTCCCAAGCAACCATTATCGTCCGCTTGGAATACAGAATTATTTCTTAAGAGTTTGATTCAGCTGTGGGAAGACCACATGCCAGAAACATTCCATTTGTTTTAGGATCAGATGATCTAAGTTGGGGGTGGGGTGGGGGTGGCCGTGGCATTTTGCAGCAAAATCTCTCGTTCTCTTAACGATCAGTGTGATTGACAGAGAAGATATTTAGTCAGACTAGGAGAGGGGGGCACTTTCTGCATTCTTTAAAAATGTTCATTTCTGGAGGGGCAAGAAAGTTGTCACAGCTTTGAAAGCACATCTGGTAGAATTATAAATATGGGTTTTCCTTCTCCCCTCTCCAATTATTCTGCTAAAATGCAAACAATTATGAAACTAGTATGCGTAGCAAAGTTGATGTGAACAATGTTTACAAAACTTTGCTAAAACATTTTCTCTCAAACTTAATTGGTTACTATATAACACTGCCATTTTGTTCTTTTCTTATAACATCACTGGAATTAGAAGTAGCAATGGAAAGCTTTTCCCCCTGCTTTAATCATGGCTTCAATTCTAAATAAAATCTAGAATTGGTTTCTTGGTTAATATAATTCTTTTTTCTTCCATCAAGCAATGCAAAATAGAAGATAGAATTTTGTGACAATGACATCCTTGTGTTTTCTTTTCTGAACTTACTAGATCATAAAAGTAGTCTCCTAGGACTGGATATTTTTGTCTTTTTTTCTACTTTGTTTCTTCTGGAAGAGGTAAGTATGCAATAAATTATAGTGAGCAGAAAGCAGAGCTTCTCTGCAGACTGGATTTTGATGATACACAGTATCAGACATTTACAGATTGAGATATAAACATGTTTAGTTTATGTGAAAAATAATCTTGCTAAAATCAGTGGTATTTACATATAACTAAACTTGAGGCATTATGATACATTGTTCTTTGAAGTCTAACTTAGTAATATTTTCCAAAGACTACTTTGTTGTGCAATTTTACAAGTTAGCAGGAATTTCTAAGAGTCTGTAGTATTTACTAGTTGATTTTAGCTCTCTTCCCTTTTCATTCAAAGCAGTGACAGGAAAATATGTGACCCTTCAGCTTACAGAATATTTCTGAGTATTAATATAACTTGACTGACAGTTTCATTATTAACATGCAAAAAGAAAAAGAAGTACCATAGGACCTTGGAGCTCTTGTAGTCCAACCCCTTGCCCAGGACAGGTGTCTTTATAACATCCCAGACATGTGGTTGTCCAAACTTTTTTTGAAAGCCTCCAACAATCAGGGAAGAAAGCTTTTCCACTGATTAATTTTTCTCACTTAAGGAAATTCCTCCTTATTTCCAGGTCTCCCTTTGACAAGCTTCCATGCATTTCTTCTTGTCCTTCCCTCAGGTGCTATGGAAAATAAATTGATGCCCATTTGGTGGTGATACTGTCTATGTCACATTGTTCTATCTTACCAAGAAGTAGGCTGTGATCTACTTTGTCAAATGCTTTACTGAGTACAAGTATATTATATCCACAGCATTTCCCTGATTTGCTCTTTTAGTCACTTTATCAAAAAAGACAATAAGATTTGTCTGGCATGATCTGTTTTTAATATACCCATGCTGAACTCCAGTAATCACCTTGTTCCTTTCTAGATGCTTACAAACCTGCGGTTTGATTATTTTCCAAGATTTTCCCAAGTATTGATGTCAAACTGATTGGACTGTAGTTTCCTGGATCCACTTTTTAAACCTTTATGAATATTGGAACCACATCAGCATTTTTTCAGTCATCTAGCAATTTTCCAGGAGCGTTGAAAGATGTCATTCTGTGGTTCCGAGATCACATCAGCCAGCTCCTCCAATACCCTGGGATGTAAACCATCTTGTCCCAGAGATTTGAACTAATCAAAAGCAAATAGATCAGGGGTGTCAAACTGGATTTCTTCAGGTGCCGGATCAGCACTGTAATTCTCCCCTGTGGGACAGCAGGGGGCATGGGGCAGCTGTGGGAGGGCAGATTGGATGCCTTCTGCATTACCCTGCCTGGTTCAAAATGGGGCATGGCCCCTCTGTGCCTCATTTTTGCCCTCCGTGGCCTCCTGCAGCATTCACGGCCATTTTTGTGGCTGGTTTTCAGCCCGGTTTCAGCCTGACTTGGGCCCATTTTTTGGCCCATTTTTGGCCCATTTTCTGCCTGTTTCCTGTGTTTGGCCTGTTTTGGGCCCATTTTTGGTTCATTTTCCGACCCATTTTGGGCCTTTTGGGGGCCTGTTTTTCAGCCCATTTTGGGCCCGATTTTCAGGCTGTTTTTCAGCTGTTTTCGATCCATTTTTGGGCCCATTTTTAGCTGTTTTCAGCCTAGTTTTGGCCCATTTTTCACCCATTTTCATCCTATTTTTGGCTTATTTTGGCCCATTTTTCAGCCCACTTTTCGGCCTGTTTTTGGCAATTTTGGCCCAGCAGAGTGCTGCAGGAGGCCATGGAGGGTGAAAACGAGGCATGGGGAATCCATATATGGCCCCTTTTAGCCGACAGAGGTACTGTGGACTGGTCCCTTGATATTTCCAGGCTGGCCCTATGGGCTGGATTTAAGCACCCCATGGGCTACATCAGGCCCATGGGCCTTGAGTTTGACACCCCTGAAGTAGATATTATCTTGTCAATCCCTTGCCTACTTTTGCCTGCATTCTTGTTCTGTCTCCCACAATTCTGCTTTTTGATATATTGGGCTATTTTTTTTTATTTTGTGTAAAGATGGAATTAAAGAAGGAATTAAGCAGTTTGTTATTGAAAGAAAACTTTTATTGTTGTTATTTTTGGCATTTGTTGCAATTCTCAGTTCATTCTGAGCCTTAGCCTCCTTGACTGTCTTTGCAGATTCAGGATATTTGTTGATATTCTGCTCTAGTTTTATGTCCGTTTCCATTTTTTTACTTTATCCCCCAGTTGTCACAGAGCTGGTCTCATCTGGAGTCTCTTGTTTTTCCTTTTCAGTGGTATTGTTTTTGTTTGGACCTTTATTATCTCATTTTCAGAGTATCGCAAGCATCCTATATCATTTTTCCCTTTAAGATTTCCACCCATAGAATCCTTCTTATTCTCTTACTTTGTTTAAGTTGGGTCTCTTAAAGTCTAAAACATCTTTGTCACATTATCACAGAACAATTGTAATTTATGGCATTAATTGCTTGGAAAATGTTTGATTAAATTCTGTGCAGAATCATAACTTTTTTACTATTTCCCTGTGTGGTTATTTTCCATTACATGCATACTGTAGACTGTGGGTTTGATAAGCGTGGCTTTGAAATTTAACTAATAGGTTTTAAATGGGTTTAACCATTTCAGCTAATAATTTGAGTCAGGTTAAAATTAGAATGTCTAGATTGAAATGTTTCATGGGAACCATATTCACAAAGAAGGCATGTGAGAATGTGAGGGTCAGAAGCTAGTAGTAAAGATTTATGAATTATCATGCACACATTTTGCATACTCATATATTTTTAGAGTGTGCTTATCATTTTGATGACAAGATCAGGAACTAGTATGTATATCTCCATTCTGCTTTCATTAGATTAAATGCCTAAAGCAGGGGTGTCAAACTAGATTTCTTCGAGAGCCGGATCGGCATTGTAGTTCTCCTTCAGAGGCTGGTGGTGTGAGGGGCAGACAGATGCTTCCTGCTGCACCCTGCCAGCCAAAACGGGGCATGGGGAGTCTGCATGCGGCCCTCCTGTGCCTTGTTTTCACCCTAAATGGCCTCCTGCAACACTCTGCTGGCCATTTTCGGGCTCATTTCAGGCCTGTTTTTCAGCCAGTTTTTGACCCACTTTTCAGCCCATTTTTATGTTGACATGGCAATAGCAATAGCACTTAGACTTATATACCGCTTTATAGTGCTTTACAGCCCTCTCTAAGCAGTTTACAGAGTCAGCATATTACCCCCAACAATCTGTCTCCTCATTTTACTGACTTTGGAAGGATGGAAGGCTGAGTCAACCTGGAGCCTGGTGAGATTTGAACTGCCAAATTGCAGTTAGTCAGCAGAAGTAGTCGGCAGTGCTGCATTTTATACATCTATATTTTTCTGATTTGTTAATTCTCTGGACCATTTGGAAAGCAAATGTATACACCTTTGAAATCATAGCAGATGCAAGCAACCAGGTATATTAAATTGGAATCTTTGTTTCCTATTTTGAAAGATGCTAGGGATATTAAATTATTATCAGTAGGTTGTAATTTGATCCTCAATCATAGAAGTTGATGTTTTGGTACAATTCGAATCTGAAATTAGCAGGAAGATACGTGGCTATAGAAATATTTTAAATCAGTTGATTTTTAATGGTGGTTTTAAATATTTTGAGAGATTTTTACTTTAGTTTGACGTGCTTTTAAAATACACTTAGTAATGTGTACAGCTGAAAAACATATGAACTAACCATTATGCTTTATCAACTTGATGGCACCTTTAGATCCATTCTATTAAGAAATGCCTTGCTTCAATGGAACCAACAATTCAATTTTAAAAGGTTTTGAAAAATGAAAGGTGTTAATGTTAGTTATATTGTATATATTTTTATTTTATGGAAGTTACACGTTTGTATCATCTTCACATATATAGCTTGATTTCATTTTTATTATTCCACATTCTTCAGTATTACTGATGGGAGATTAAAAAAAACTTAAGATCCTCCTATTTTCCCAAGAAATACAATACTGACCCTTCATAGAATCTTTTATAGCATAGTAATACTACCTCTGAGTAGAGTGCATCTTGAACTCTGCTCTCCAAGGTCTAGGTCTCAAGTAGAAATTGTTTCCATCCCTGATATTTGATATTTTATCAAGTGGAATTGCAAGCTCTTAGAGCTGAATCCACATGCATGAAAGGCTGCTTTCTCCTTCAGTGTCTCCCCATTTCAGCAGTGATAAAGGATATAAGGCCGGCAAATGATCTTCCTATATTTTTGAACAGGATCAGCAGCAGAGTGGATATGATCATTTTCATGGTCAATTTGTTATTGATAATGTACTTGCTCTTTTCATAATTAAACAAACGGTATATATTTTAGATATGACAATTTCCTCTAACCATTGTTTCCTACCAGACCAAAAAAAAATGTATTCATTACATTTAGAAAAGTCTGCATGCAAACAATTAAAAAATATTTTTTTTTAATTGGGGGAGGGGGGAACTGTCGCTGAAGTTGATTAGTGTCAAGCAGCACTTCAGTCAAATTAAATAAGTATATATGTATATATGACAGTCTTTTCCACCTAAGGCATTGTTTCCTGGTCAGAAAATAGCACAATAGACAAGTTACAAAGATGAGAATTGTGTGGTCAAACCATTTAGATTTACTTCTGTCAAAATGATTGATGTTGTGAATATTGTATGTTGATAGGGCATAAGAGAGTGGAATCATTATCTCCAGGTTTGATTTCAAAAGATTGCCATGTTTTGGTAAGAAGTAGCATCATATGGAAAACGAAATTCTTTCTTCAGAATAAATACTCTAATTTTGATCCTTTGTCCTTTACTCTGATGTCATGTTTATAGCACAGTTGTGAACCACATTCCTTAGATAACTCCCTACAAATTTATTAATTAGATTGTAATAAATCTCAGTAAAATGAGGAAAAACAGAAAGATAACAACATAGGATCATGAATATTTATGGAAGATATGGGCTGTATACACTACATTACTAGTACTATGTTCCTTTTTATCTCAGAAAGTAAGCTGTATTTGCAACTGCATTAACTACCACCACCAAAGGCTTTTAGCTAATTAATATTCCAGTATTTGTCTTTGTGTTTTCTTTATGCTAAATACTTATAGTCATGCACAGTGGTGAAATCTAATTTTTTTCACCACCGGTTCTATGGGCGTGGCTTTGTGGGCATCATGTGACTGAGTGGGCACCTTGCTGTGAGTGACGTCGAGTTGGCCACGCCTACCCAGTCACATAACCGATGTTGTAGAGACGGCGATGCTGACTGACTGCCGAATGCAGGCAAAAGGTTAGTCGGAAAAAAAGAAGGCAAAAAGGTGACAGCTGGAGGCTTCTGGCACCGCTTTTTGCCAGCATGAAGGGCCTGCAGCCATCACCTCTTTGCCAGCCGGAGCAGAGTTGGGAGTGGCGACTGGAGGCTTCTAGCGCCGGCAAAGAGGTGGCGGCTGGTGGCTTCTGGTGCCGCTTTTTGCCGGCACGAGGAGCCTGCAGCCATCATCTTTGCCGGACGGAGCTGAGCCGGGAGTGGCGGCTGGAGGCTTCTAGCGCCGGCAAAGAGGTGGCAGCTGGAGGCTTCTGGCGTCATTTTTTTCTGGAGCAAAGGGCCTGAAGCTATCACCTCTTTGCCAGCTAGAAGCGAGCTGGGAGCAGCCGCAGCCTGTCCCTTTATGTTTCCTTCCCCCCCCCACAGCGGCAGCCGGAGTCAGGCAAGCTCCTGGGACAGGCAGGGTGGTGATCTGGCCCCTGCTTAGGCGCCACAGAGCTCACCATTGGGCTCAGCAGGGTGGACCGCTGCGCTGCAAAGGAGAGGCCA
>JANHFL010007171.1:123541-146220 GCA_032468155.1 Oxyrhabdium leporinum | reverse complement strand
ACCAGAGATGATACTTGCTGGTTCTCCGAACCAATCAAAATTTTCCCTACCGGTTCGCGTGAACCGGTACGAACCAGCTAGATTTCACCTCTGGTCATGTAGATGAAGATACCTGCTTCTGTAAATGACACATGCAAAATCAGTAGGTCCCTATGCAAACACTAAAATTTTGTCTTCAAACAAAAAGAAAAAATCTAAGGTAATAAAAGTTAGTGACTGCTTGATTTTTTAAAACTTGTAGAAACCTAATCTTCAACCAAGTCCCAGTAGTTTTTCAAATCATTTTTATGAAACAAAATTTGTCTCTCACTTGCCAATGCTAAGCTGATTTTCCTCGCTTCTTTCCAGGGTGAAGAGACAAAAACATTGAATCTTATTCTTCATCGTGATTCAGGATCTCTTGGATTTAATATAATTGGTGGTCGTCCATGTATGGTATGTCGATAGTAAACTGATATTTCTTATGAATATTTGATGTAAAATATGTGTTTAGAAAAAATAATGAAATATATAAAACTATAATTCTAAACATAGGAAAAAAGGGCAATTGAAGATCAAGCCTGATTCAACATAACAAAGTGTATTTTGTTCTCACTTAGTGACTACCATGGGACTCCTTGGTCATTCTCAAAGCTGTTGCTAGGTGAAACCTCAAATGTATTTATGATCATACTTCAGCTTTCCTTGGCATTCCAGACCTGAAAAAGTCATAAAGTTACTTTTTCATAAATTCTGTAACTACAAACATCACTGTAAGAGGCAGTCGCTAAAAATGGCGGCCTCTAGGATTTACTCCAAAGAAACATATGATGTGTAATGCAACATACATATTTTGTCCTGAAAAATAGTATCCCTATGCATACACAGGTAGACCTCAACTTAGAACCATTTGTTTAAAGACAGTTCAAAGTTACAACAGCACTCACAAAAAGTAACGTTTTTCACACTTACAACCATTGTAGCATCCCCAAGGCCACGTGATCAAAATTTGGATGCCTGTATGTCTCATATTTGTGGTGGTTGCAGTGTCTTGGGGTCATATAATCCATCTTTTGCAACTTTCTGACAAGCAAAATCAATGGGAAAGCCACATTCATTTAACAACTGTGTTACTAACTGTGCTGCAGTGATTCACTTAAGAACTGTGTCAAGAAAGTTTGTAAAATGCGGCAAAAACCACTTAACAACTGTCTTGTTTACCAATAGAAATTTTGGGCTGAATTATGATTGTAAGTTGAGGACTTACCTGTATTTCATTGGGGAAAAAAATGCTGTTTTCTTACGGTTGTGATACGTTTTTTTCTTATGATATTTAGTGTTAGCTTAGAAATGCTTGATCATATAGGAATTAAATAGATAGTGCTGATACAGATTCAACCTGTCATATCAAGCTATCCTACTATTTTCGTTACCTCAGAAAATGTGCTTTGTTTAAGCAAATAGTGTACGTTTTATTGATATGTTCCTAATGGGGTTTTTATTATGTTTTAATTTATTTCTATCTAAAAGTCACTTTTGATATCCAATTTGAATACCATTCTTTGTTGAAAGAATAAGATATAAATTCCATTACGTTCCTACTAGAATAATATGTTTAAAATGGTGAGAGCCAAATGCATGTCTACCCTTTGCCATGGATATTCTCTGAATGTCTATCTCTCAATTCAACTTGCTTGTTGAGAGAAAAATTAGAGAAGGGACTGTTGTATATATATATTGTTTTTTTGCTGCTAGAGAAAAGACAGACAGTACATCTAATAAATAAGTGAATTCTTTGGAACAATGTCTCCTAACCTGATTTTATCCATATGTTGAACTTCCCATGCTCATTGAGAATTCTGGGAGTTGAAGTCCTTTACATCTGGAAAACAGCAGGTTGGCAAATACTGCTGTACAACTTGAACAGTTTCTTCAAAAGCATGCTTAAAAAGTGGACTTTCAAATATTGTGGAAACAAAAATAATAGATATAGCTGTGCAAGGGTTAAAAAGCACTTCACCTAGATTGATTGAAAATCTCTCCAGTGCTCTTCATTGAGATTTTGGGTATATTTTTTTCTAGTACTTCTAGCAACTTAAAGCAACCAGGCAGACTAATGTGTCAGCTAGAAGCACTGCGATGTCTCACTTTTTTTGAACCGAGGCATTGTCTTTTATTGTATTGTTCTTTCATTTTTACTCAGTGAACCTCCCTAAAGTGACATTGCTTTTTTTCCAAGCCAAGTAACTGGTACATTCCACGGGCCTTTAAGAGCAATGAAGATATTTCCATTGCTGAATGAAAATGTGTGTGTGTGTGTGTGTGTGTGTATAGACAGACAGAGAGACAGACAGGCAGATAGGTAGATAGATAGCCTTTTTCTTATTATAATAAGCTTATATACAAAATTATTAAGCAGTTGGACCTGCTATTCGTTACATAACAAATTTCCAATAGGAAATTCATAAGAAATTTTTTTAGGACATCTGGATGATTTGTTTTAATAATTTGTTTATTTTTCTGCTTAAGAAGACTACTGATCAGATGATACTTGCTTTTCACTATGATTTTTGCTTGTAATTAATAATTATAATTTTTTGATATCAGCAAAATATTTAATATTTATGGGCTGCTATATTGTAACAAACTTTTCAGACTCCATATTATCTGACAATATATAATAAGTATAGAGATGATTTTGCTTGTAAGAACCCAACTTTGTTAAGGAATTTGATGAAAATGTTTCCTCACTTTCTGTCAAGTTTACGTCCTAAACTATAAATATTTTTATTTAGTTATTATTAAATTTATATGCTATCCATTTCCCTATTCAAAGTGTTCCTGGGCATCTTACAATACAATATGCTATTAGGTGATTTGTTACCTGTTTAAATTTCTCTTTTTTTAAACTTAGTGAAAGTATAGCTCGACAGTGAGATGGGTAGCATATGCATTTAATAAATGAATAAATGAAAAATATCGATAGCTTGTACAAAGACTTTATAATATTCTTGGGTTCTTGATGCTCTCTGAGCTTGGTTGTTTTCTTGCAGATGTTTCATTACCAAACTGGTAACATCATCAGTTGTGCACTAATAATGTTACCTAGTTTGTTAATAAAACGTCTGCAAGAAAACAACCAACCTCAGAGAGCATCAAGGACTGCACGGTTCAACCCTGAGCTACAAATATTCTCTTCTATCTTAAAAAAAAAAGGATATTGCAAACAATATTTATATAAAGTTTTGTTAACAGTTTTAGGTTTTAAAAACATGGAAGGCTACTCTGCTTGCATTAAAAATGGGATGTTTAAAAGCTTAAAATAAACTTGCTACTGTAAAAGTAATGGGGCTAAACAAATTCCAGCTGGTCAGCAATGACTAGAATGTTTCCATGCTATGGAGTAATATTCATTTGCCAACATCACTGAAGCAAATGAGTCTTGTTAAAAGAAACGGTGATGTCTTCCATTAATTAGTACAGTGAGTTAAATGAGTATAGTATTATTAATTCCACCCCTCATATTACAATGATACATATTGGAAAACCTCTTAACAATCAGAAAAATGTTTACAGATGAATACTGGAAGTAGAACTTTTAAAAATAGAAAACCTTAATTTACTTTTAACTGTTACTCATGTAAAAAGTTTCCACTTTATGAATGGATATTTTAGCTAAACTACAGGTTCGGCTCTGCAAATTCATCCGTTATATGTATAGATGTGGGCAAGGTCAGAAGCATTTTGGGAAGTAGCCTATTGTATTTCTTCCTCCGGTGCTTATCAGGAGCATCCAATGCAGCTACTCCAAATTAGACACCAATTGTTGTTGCTGCTTTTAGCATTTACCTAGAGAAAGTCTGCATTCCCATGGTGCAGACCAACAGTGTCCTCTAGCATCCACATAGCATTCCATGTTTAAATAGTGAGCATTGCTATGACCGGTGACTTCCTTCACTCTTAAGTGCTGTTTGCATTCTTTTTCTTTGTTTTGCTTAAAGGACAATCAAGATGGCCCAACTAGCGAAGGAATCTTTGTCTCTAAAATAGCCGACAGCGGGCCTGCTGCCAAGGAAGGAGGACTCCAGATTCATGACCAGATTATTGAAGTAAGAACACTTGGTCTAATCTATTTTCAACCGGCGTAGCTCTATCCTCATTCTGTGGTATAAAGTATAGCATGCATTTCCAATCCAGGAGAGTAGTGACATGGGCAGCAGAAGCTGGAAGAGAAGGCAGCTGAAACATGCTTGACTGCTTCAATGTTGACCTTCTGGGCTTTAGGTATAGTTGTTATCTAATTATAGAAAGCAGATTATGGGAGGTATGTGCTTGTCCTGATATTTTGAAGAGCTAGCTTCTACTTGGTATGCTGCAACTATTTCTTCTGAAGCAGATGGAGACATGCAAGTGGTTTAGTTAAAACCATATGTGAGGGCAAATATTTGTTGTGAAAATTGTGATTTTATTTAGCTTGGTTTGTAAAACTTTTTTTTCAAGAAGACCAAAATGCTTCAAACAGTTGATATGCCTCTCTTAAGTGAGTATGGGAACACATTTTGGTGAGCTTCCCTAAGAAATCCCTTAAAGAGTTACTGGATCCTTGTTTTTGACTTTTTCCCCATTTCCCTAATGTCTTGACTGCTTGAAAAAATAGTTTTTATTGTTGTGCGCCTTTCTTAAGATGGTGTTAAAGCTCTTTTTATTTTTTGAAGGAGAAAGTTAATTTTATAGAACAAGAAGCAATTAATTGCAAATCGCATTCCATTGTTGATTTTCTCAGCCTCTGAATTTTTAAAGATGGAAGCATTACTGGACTATTGTTCTTTTCTTTAAAAAAAAAAGGCAAAAATGAGTTTTGCTTTTGGGCCAAAGATAGCAATGGACCAGCCAGTCTCTTCAAGTCCTGGAATTCCTTTGCTCTTATGTTTTTAAAATGTGTAATAAGCAGCTGTAATGGATTTTATATTGTCAGAAAGCAATATATAGACTTTCTGTTTCCTGCATAGATAAAATAAATGTATTTATTTATGTACTTACTTTTGTTAAAAATAGAACTGGTTTTGCTTGCAAAAGATGTTTAAAGATGCAATGGAGGCTGAAAAAGAGAAAGCAGATTATAAAATAATGTCTGATTTAAAGTTATAAAAAGGCTGTCTGGAAGAGAAAGAAGAAATGTTCATGCAGTCTTTCTCCACTAACTTTTATAAAACTTATAAAGCTTATAATGATTTCAACTTCTCTCTCTAAAAACCGGATCTCATTGTTTTGGTTTTCTAGAAGAATGACATGTTTAGCTCTAAAGGAATAAATACACCTCAGGTGTAGCACAGGCATGGTTTCTGACTTATTAGCAGCAACTTAAGCAGTCATGCTCTTCCTCAGACCTGCATTTTGGTCACATTATCTCAAGGAAAAGAAAACACTCATTTGATGTCAGGAGGCCTTGCATAGGTGACAGCAAAATATACCCATATGTAACTACCAGGGACAAGGGACAGCTCCTTACAGGAGTTGCCAAGAGGCACAGGATATATGTCCATGCTAAATTTGAAATCCTTTTGGATTTCAAGCTTGCTCATTTTTAGTTTATCTTACTAAACAATATGTAAAAAAAAAATAATGTCGTCTAAGACACTTTGTCATAACTTAAAATAGGACGGTATGACAATATTGTGGCAATTAGAAGTGGTTGTGTCTTTTATTGCTATGATATTTTTCCCATTTTTATGACTAATAATGAAAAAAAATTACTTTGTATATTATATCTCTCTGAGTGGATATGTCTGTTCTAATCTGGTTATATCTAGTCAGATTTAAACTGAAATATAAATAGAGTTTTACTGTGGCCCTAATTTTTGTCTGGAGGGAAGAATTAATCCTTTCTCTGCCATAATTCAAATTAGAATCCTTCTGATACTTTCAAATTTATATATATTTATTTATATATATATATATATATATATATAAAAGGCACATGCTATATATATCATGTAGTGAATACTAATGATCTATTTATGAAGTTATAAGATTTAACTTCCTCTGACAAGGTTCAATACATGAATCCAAAGTAGGAATAGCATGTCCAGACAGTTGGGTTAGTTGCTTTATAACTTTGGTAGAATAAGTGGGAGAGATCAGATACTGTAACAGAATTATCATTAATTTCATTGGTGTCTCCAGCCTGCACAAATCTTGAGATTGCAAAGGCTCTGGCTGCCTATGGAAGTTATCTTCTGGAATTGTGATAGCCTTAGTAGGATGAGGAAGCCTATGATGGTTGAACGTTTGAACCGTATTTTATCTCTTTAATGTCCAGACACATTAACGTTATCTGGACTCCCAAACACAATCCAATCTTAATGTCTGAGAGATAAAGATACGTTTCAAAGGTGACCTTGTTCTGGTAGAAAGAATGTGAAACAGATAAAGAGTGATGTCACACTATAGTTATTAATCAGCAGATACAGATCTCTTCCACTGAGGAATTAAAATGTATTATTTTATAATTATTGATCTGGGCATCAGTGATTACTGTAACTGTAAAAGGTGGAGAGCATTCTGTATTCTAGAAGAGTAAGGATTGCTGTCTTTTAAATATTGAGATTATAATTGGGCTACAACTATTTGTGGCAGTTCATTTAAGTTTTATTGAACACATGAAAATTATGTATGCTGATATGGGATGATCATAAACTTTGCTGCTGTTTGTAGATGTTACACTGTTCTTTACTAAAAAAATAAAGTAAGGTTACATAAACCAGAATGTAGGATGAAGTAAGAGAAGACTGTTCATGTGCTGACTTATTCATGCTCTGAAAGAGTGAAATGGCTATTAAGAACAACATACTATAGGGAAATTTCAAAGGGAACCCAAATCAGCTGTTTGGGGAAATCCATCTTGAGTAATGTAGGTAGGTTTTCTGCATCCCCATTACATATATTCACATCCATATGCCTTCCTCCAAAAAAGAGAAAACCACCAAGACTAGATGGCAATTCCCGAACTTTGGATTGATTGTAAAAAAACTTGACTTGACTTGAGCAAAGAAATTTGGAGTTCAAGCTGGAAAGAATTAGAATTCTATATGCTGGAGAAGAAATCTGATCGCATGGAACATGCTTGAACATGAGAAATGCTCTAAGAAGATTTGATGAAGAGACAATGTCAGGCTGTATACGTGTTCTTTAAATCAGCCCTGTATTGTTGAATAAAATAAATGGCAACCTTCACAAGTGCCTGTATGTAGAATTATAGACATAGAAAGCTGATTTTGAGGCCCCCTGCTTGGTTAGGGGATACCAGATCTAAAAATGGGAATGATACCATGTTTCACAGAGTTAAATAACGGAGAGGTTGATTAGCAGGAATTTTTAAAAAAAGTTTATGTGTCAGTGTTGTATTCTAGTTAACTATTTTGTGTTCATTTCATGATATGGAAAAAAATAGCGTGAAAGATTCTCTTTGACCTCTTAAACAGTATTTGCAAAAAATGCAGTATGCTTATGTCTCAACTAAAATCAGGATGTTGCAAACTGGCAGATGATAAAACAGAAAAATAATAGGTTTATAACAAGAAAAATATGTAGGCTGAAAGAGAGCAGGATAAGCTATTTTTGCTGTAGGTTGGACCATTCTTAAAGATTGCTTTACTTTGACTTTTGAAGTGAGAAACAAGAAAGAAAAGTGAGTCTTTGGTAGACTTTATTTAACAACTGCATGGAAACATTATCCTTTAGTCAGTAGCCAGCATAAAAACAGAAGAGATATATTCAGCCGTTCATTTATAAATGTACAAGTAAGCTAGAACACCTATCTTGTAAAATACTTTAGATATTAAATGTTGCACTCAAGTTGTAATTGAACAACTTTCAGAAACAAACAAAATTCCATTTCATGCTGATCTTAATAGAAAATTCATGGTGTTTTGTTAACCTGTGAGCCAGGAGTATGTAACTTCCATAAGGCTTTGAAAAGATTTCCTTGCAATGATCTGAAATGAAAAAAGAAACACAGAGATAAATAAGTTGCTCAGAATCTAATGTTCTATGCCTCTGTGACAACTTTGAAGAACAGAGTAATTGGAAATGACTATCAAGCATAGCATAAGATAAAACATGCAAAAAACAAGCTTGCCAAATGAAAGAGTTTTGGTATAGATATTAGGCTGGAAACTGGTAGACTGGAAATTCTTGTCCCACTTTGGACAAAAAGCCAGCTGGGTGGCCTTGAGCCAGTTATTTTTTCTCTTCTCTAAGAAAGAGGCAATGGCAAACTACCTCTGAAAAACATTATCAAGAAAACAGTCACTAGGAGTCAGTGACTTAAAGGTCCATATATACACACACAAAATAAGTATAATTGCTTATCATAAAAAATGTTCATATGAAAAAAAGTATATCATGTTATACAGAATATAATTTTATCACTGTTTTTTTATTCAAAAATATAATTTATCATTTAAAGTAAAAGGTAATAGCAAGAGTACAGAGGCTGGATGAATTTCAGTTCAGACAATTAATTTAAAGAAACGAAATACAAAAATTAAATTAAGAACATATTTCTACCAGTGGTTTTTACACATAATTATCTGTATGTTCGTATTTTCATCCTGTTCAGGATTAGATTAAACACTTGTGAACAATTTCAAAAAGGATGTAAATTCTGATTAGTTGTGTTTCTCAGCTTGAATCCTAGATGCTGACTTTATTTAAAAAAAAAATAAGATACAGTTCTTGCTCTTCTGGTTTAATTTCTTCAATTTTAGAAAACTAAAAAGTATCATAATTTAACTTTTGGATGTTAATTTGTGGGTCTAGATGTTATTTTAGAGATGCTATAGCAATTCGGTGCTTTCCAGATGTGTTGGACCACAGTTCCCTTCAATCTCAGCCACTGTGGAAAACACATCTGGAGTACACCAGGTTTTGGAAAACTCATCTATAGTACTATTTTGGAGCTCATGCACAACACAATAAGTAGACAATTAGATATAATCACACTTAATGTCTCACATATGCAGTAAACTACTATTTCAGTTGTATGAAGTGATTGGAATAAAGTTAATGTGGATCAGCTGAAAAATTATTGAATATTGAAAGTATTCCTATTCAAAAAGTGGTTTCATTTTATTAAAAAACATGGACTCATCTGTGTACTAAAACAGCAATATATAAAGGAAAAAGACTCTTGAATTTTCTTTAGCCTTTTGCATAGATTTTTGCAGAAGTGATCATTGCCTTTGTATTCCATTCTATTGCACTTTTGTGACTTTTTCCCCCATTCAATTTGGTCCAGTTCTTGGAAACTGCCTGGAGAAGTTTCTACAGTTTTCTTGGAAAAGTTTTTCAGAAGTGGTCTGCTGTTGCCTCATTCCTAGGGCTGAGAGAAAGAGATTGGTCCAAGGTCACCCAGTTAACTTTGTGCCCAGGCAGGATTACAATTCACGGGCTCCTGGTTTAGCTTTTCAAAGACATTGAACGTCAAGTATCAAAAGGTGATTTCCATTGCCTGCTAAGTAGAGATTAGAGAGATGGATTTCAATGCAATTAATGGATACCAGTTTGAGAAAGGGTATATTAGTTAATAGAGAGGATTGACAATAGCTTATTGGTATTAAAAAATATGTGTTGAATATGGTGACTGATATAAAAATAACTTTATAACTTGAATTGATAATACTAGCTAAATGTAATAAAGATAATAATATGATTAATAGTATGAAAAGGTATGACATCTGGTGATTGAAATAAAAATAATTTCGTAGTTGAATAAGTAACGAAGGAAGATTTTGATATCACAAATGTAATAAAGAGGATTAATAACATTTTACTTATGCTAAAGATTTAAAATAGAGTGATTGGCAAAAAAAATGACATATGGAAGTATTGTATAATTTGACTTTTGGTGGAACTAAATAATGATGGATGATAACTGAAGATAACTGAAGATATGTAATAGTATTAGGATTATATAATTTGGTTAAATGTTATAAATATGATGAATAACAATGTATTTGTATTGAAGGTATGATACCCAGATACCACACTATTCACACAATGATATGGTTGTATAAAGATTTAAAAAAAAAAAAAGAACTTTACCAAAAAAGAGAGAGAAAGGGTATATTAGTATATATGACATTGGAGTAGGAGGCATGAAAGTGACTAACTTGATAGGGATAGATGATAAGGAGGGAGCAAAAACTAAACATAATGACCACCCAACAAGAGACTTTGGAAAGTATGTCTTCTGTTCTAATACTAGGTATTATATTTCATTGTTGTCCTTCAAGCATGTGGAATGCAATGCTTTGAAACAGTTCATTTTTAAAATTGGTATAAAAAAATAATTATACACTTGGTTTCATACCCTCTTCTTTCCCCTGCTGAAAATAAAGGCCCTTAATAAGTACAATAATTCAGCTGTGCTTGAATCCATATGCAGGACACCTCTTTGAGGTGTAATCAAAGTTTTGTATCAGTTGCTGCAGCTTAGAGGAAGTTCACAGTTCATTGACTATTGTACCAAATTAAGATCTGGTATTGTAGAAGCTTCATTTCATTATTCATGTTATTCTTTATATATCATTTTAAAGCAGAACACTCTGATCATAATGGAATAATATATCTAGTTTTAAACCGCAGTGTTCTCTTATAGAATTGTTTTCCTAAATATAGATAACCAGCTGACAATATTAAGAGTGAAACCTTTTACTGTTAGTTTAAGTGCTTTCAAACGTGGGGAAGTATTGAAAGAATTTCTCTGAGACTCTGTGTTATGTGCCCTATTGATCATGTCTGTTTACAGAAGTGTATATGGACTTACGTCCTAACCTAGAGAAATAGACAGACAGGGAGAGCAGATTCTTTTCCTGTACTTCTCATTCATCTTCCCTTTATTGCTTCGTATACTGACATGAGCAAGGCTTTGGCTTGGTAAGTATAGATTGTTGTCAGCTTAGTTTCTGGGGAAGCATAGCCAAAATAATCCAGCCAAGCTGGACTTTCAGAAACTTCAGAAAGTGTGAGAACTGGAATATTTAGTGCAAGAAACAAAGAAAACATTGTCCATCACACCTCTGCATCTGCGGAAAGGCTTATATTACATTGTTCTACTGAAGTAGATTTTCTTAAAACGTTTTCTGCGGTTTTACTTAGTTTTGTGTTATTGCCTCTATTCATGTGATTCACTCAACCTTAAATCAATAAAGTAAATTTTAATCAAGTATTTTGTTTGGAGTCAAGTCACAGCTCATAGAGAAAATCTATCTATGTAGTTGTTAGGAGTTGATGGCACACCAGCCACATTTTCCTATGTTTCTCAGTATTGCTGCTATACATAGTTAGGGTTTGGGTTTTTTTTAATGCAAACCTTATGGGAAAGGGGGAAAAATGTCACCAAATATATAAATAAAATAAATAAAAAAACATTTACAGGTAATCCTTGACTTATGACTACAATTGAGCCCAAAATTTATGTTATTAAGTGAGACATTTGTTAAGTGAGTTTTGCCACATTTTACGATCTTTCTTGCCACAATTGTTAAGTGAATCACTGCAGCTGATGTTAGCAACCCGTTTGTTAAGTGAATCTGGCTTCCCATTGACTTTGCTTGTCAGCATGTTGCAAAAGTTGATCACATGACCTTGGGGCACAGCAGTAGTCAGAGGTATGAACCAGTTGCCAAGTATCTGAATTTTGATGACATAATTATGGGGATGCTACAAAGGTTGCAACTGTGAAAAATGGTCATAAGTCACTTTTTTTTACTGCTGTTGTAACTTTGAATGGTCACTAAATGAATTGTTGTAAGTTGAGGTCTACCTATATTCTGAAAAAAAAGAAAAGAAAATGCACCTGAATGATTGCTAGATCTATATTGTCTTCTTTGCATTTTTTTTCCATTTCCTAATGCCTGGTATTTTAGCCTCCAGGCCAGAGAAACCTTGTTTCTGTTAGATTTTATTGTCTTCACAAATATCAGCCATTTTAAGCTCCTCCCTAGTCCTGCATACCAGTTTCTTAAAAGCTCTTCCATATCTTCATTACAATGTTTCCTTTCTGTTTTCCTTAGGATCATCACCCACAGACCATTGGGATTTATTCAGCAGCGATATAAAAACAGCAGAGTTTACATTCCTTTCCATTTGCGATTATATCACATGGAAAAGACAGCAGGGAGAAAAAACCTTAATCCTGTCAAAGAAAGACAAAATCCTGACATAATTATTATGCTCCTGACAGACTAGGAGACATTGGGAAAGGAGGCAAGAAATGAGAGCAGTAGTTAATAGTTTTGCTTGTGTTCTGAATACCAGAATAATGAAGTTTTCAGCTACATCGGCACTTTCTTGAGGTCTAGATTGTAAAAAAAAGGAGAAATAATATTACACAAGCAGTACATGTTAAACAAAGAACAAGAAGACTTAGCTTTATTATAAATTGGATGGACAATTATTTGTTGTGAAATTAAGCATAGCTCAGTAGATAGCGGTATTTTGGTTATAATGAAGTTGTAAATCATTTTTTCATTTATCAGTTCTGGGCTAACAAAATTAATATAAAATCAACAATTGATAAAATAATCAGATTTAGGAAACACTGGTCATTTTAGGTCAAGAGATATGCAATATTTATTTATTAAAAGTATATGCCTCCCATCTCTCTATCAAGTGGGTTTATTTGTAGTTCTGTTCCTCTTTGTAGCAATCTCCCTTTCACACATCCAGAAAATAACACAAAATGTATGAAGTACATTTATAATTCTATGATAAAAGGTGATTTAAAAATCTAGTAGTCAGAGGCAAGCTTTTGAATAGACAAAACAATTACATTTTACCTTGTTTCAGGATCAATACACTACAGTGGGCCAATATTTCTAATGTCTATGGATTATGCTGCATGAAAGTTTATAACTAAAATACTTGTGAGGGGTTATTGTTTTTTTGGCGCCATATAATTCTTCATTATTTACTGAATGTGAAGATCAGGATCTGAAGAGACCCATGCTGAGCTCATCCATAATGGCCCAGGGAAATCTCCCAATCATACAGTACTGAATGCTGGAGTGGAAAAAAAACCCTCCCATTTTAGGAAATGCAGAAAGAAGCTGAGAGAGACTTTTCGTACAATACAATATTTGTTGCCCTTTGGATCCATACTTTTTATGGATTTAGTTCTGGAAATTTATATTTATCCTCCCCCAATAACCTTTTTCCTGTTTCAAGTTGTTTGTGACAACCATGGCAAATCACTGGCAAACAACAACAAAAAAAGAAACTCAGCTGAATGGTAGATTAATAATGGCTCTCGTCCAAACCATCTTGTTTCGTTTTAAAGTATTTCCACACATGGATGGGCTGTTGCCCATTTTATTTATCCCATATTGTTTCCCATCACGTTAGTTTTTCTTCTGCTGCTGAAAGCTTTGAAGACAGAACGTCCTTTGCGGCAAGGGAATTCCATCCTCTCTTGTTGCAGGCTTTTCCAATAACTGGAGATACCTTTCTTGACTCTTCTCTACGTTTAGACATCTTGTAAAAACAGTATGAAGATGAAAAACCATTCATTTTTATTGTGGGAAGTGCTGCCCTTAGTTGGTAAAAGACATTTTGTAATACTTAGGGGCAGCAGGCTCTCCAAATTAGTTTTAAAAAAGGAGAAGCCTACAAAGATGTCAGATGAAAAAATAAAATATTTGCCTTCCAGAGAAGGAAATCATGTCAAATTTTATAGACTTTAGAAATGGCAGTCTTCTACCATGCATTTGAATTACAGTATTCCCAGCTTGTCTTATTTGTTTTGTTTTGAGCCGTATTTAGATAGCCTGCAATCACTTCACAGATGTAGATAGTGTCTTGCTCCCAAGTTGTGGATAAGCAGAGGTTCACATCAGTTTCTGCTTTGATGTCTACTATATTCGGGGAGAGGCCAAGAGAAATGTCTCTTATTTTATGATGTGAAAATGTTAAGCCATTTCTCAGCAGTTAGTTAATGATATTTCTGTTTTGCCTTTATTAACACTGATAAGCTAAGACCAGAATAGACAACTTTTGGCAGACCAGGACTATTCAGTACTTCTTTTGGAAATCTTGGTAAATGGTGATGAAGTAGGTCACGGGGAAAATGACTTTTTTCAAAGACAGAAAACATTATATGGACTTTTTATTGAACAAAGAAAATACTAAATTAATGGTTTATGCATTTGGGTTTTAAAAAGGTTAAATAGGTTGTGGAGGAAAGCATAAGATGGCAACTAGTTTATAGAAAAAAAATGAAAATCATATCTCTTCACT
Source organism: Oxyrhabdium leporinum (assembly GCA_032468155.1). Classification (NCBI taxonomy): domain Eukaryota; kingdom Metazoa; phylum Chordata; class Lepidosauria; order Squamata; family Cyclocoridae; genus Oxyrhabdium; species Oxyrhabdium leporinum. The sequence goes on along the minus strand of JANHFL010007171.1, from coordinate 131,943 downwards.
TCCTTCTTCTCTCTTTATTTACTTTTGTGTAAATATTTAAAAATTCTAATAAAAGAAAACAGAAATTATGTAAAGACAGCAAATAAGCAGGATGATATAGAATTTTCTATTTCTTGATTTTGAAGAAAAAAATGAATTTTACTTATCTCCAGGTGTCTGTGTTTCAATTGTGTAATATCTAATTTAGGAATATTTCCCATTCAAAATATTACAAAATAACTAAATGTCTCACATATGGGGGACTCCATACAAAGTGGCTTAGTAACTTATACAATCCTGTGGCTGAGGTTGTCATGTTTGACAAGAAATTAAATTCATAGTCCAGAATTTAAGTGGGATCCTCACAGGCGGGTATTTAAAAAATGAACAATTATTATCTCAGATGTTTTAAACTTTTATTTCCGTGGGGATATTTTACTGGCCCAAAGCCAATAGATGGAAATAAATATTATGGGTGTAGTTGGAACTATATTTCAGTATAGTATTAAAGATTGAGAGACAATCTGCAAGTTGTACAGTTGATTTCATAAAATTATACCAGAATTCTCAATTTTCAAGGGTAATTGAGTTTCTCTATTCCAACTGATTGTTATGACCTACTTTCAGAATATTAAAACTCAGTTTCACACTATTGTTGTTTAACCTCCCTTTCTCTAAACTAGACACATATGCACACATACATTCCCTGCAGAACGTTTCCATAATGTTTTCAGGAAGTCTTGTCTTTATCACATATGCTTAATTAAACTAAGCTGTCAATGAGGCGATAAACCATAGCAGAACCCATTTGGGAGCAGAATGCAAATTTGGAGCAATAAATAGAGGTCTTGGGAAAGGTCTCAGTGGCTTTTGCGAGTCCAATTTACCACCCAAGGTCATTCATATTTGCAGTGAATTAGTTGAAGGGGCTCATCTTCCAAGTGTGAAAATGAGTGTGAGAGTAAACTGAAACAAATACAAACAGAAAAAGATTATATAATCTCTGCTCCTTTACCTCTTTTGAAGGCAGAATATTTTAAACCTTCTGGCTGTTCACTTTAAATACGATCTGAAAATATCTTAGGGTTGCTATTAAAAAACAGTGCTCAAATAAAAAAAGAAGAAAATATAGAGAAGGGTTCTGAAGTCTGTGGTATGGGATCTGTCTTGAGTTCTTGCTTTTGACATATGCTAAGCCTGTCATGGACAATAGTAATTCAAATACAGTCTGGATGTAAGGAAAGCCTTGCTTACAGTAATAATTTAATGAGTAATTCTCATAAACTCAGAACAAGCGTGCTCTGAAGATTTCTTTTTCTTTTAAATGCTAGAATAAGGACTGGAAGCGACCTTCAGAGCTTCCTCAGTTTAGTCCTCATCAAGAGCAGAATCCACTGCTACAGTATCCTTAAGAGATGGACATCTAGCTTAGGGTGAAACATCTACTGTGAAGGAACAGGCACCACTTCCAAGACACTTCATCCTATTGCTAAATAGCTTTTGTATCATTAGGATTTTTCCCCCTGAAGTTTAATTAAAATCTACTCTTTTATCATTTATTTAAACTCATAGGGGTTGGGGGTTTTTTTAGTCTTCTAGAACAAGTCGTAATAATTTTGCCCCATCAGCTACATGACAGTCCTTTAGATATTCAAATACAGCCATCATGGTTCCCCTTAATCTTATTTGTTCTACACTAAACATAACTCCAATATTTAAAGTAATTCCTCTAAAGTTTTTCCATTCAAGATGATAATCTTGGTTTCTGTCATCTGGACACACGTCAGTTAGTCAGTGTCCTTCCTAAAGTGTAGAGTCTAGAATTGGATGTTTAGATGTGGTCTGACTGATGCAGAATAGAGACAAATGATAAATTACTTTTAACAAAGTAGAAAATTATTATTATTATTATTATTTTAAATTTGTATACCGCCCCTATTCCGCAGACTCGACTGTGGATTCTGACTGTGGATTCTGGCATACTTTCCAGACCTTTTACCAGCAGTGGTTATAGGAGGCATTGCTATTTTCTTCTGAGAAATTAACATGTTGCATTTCTGATGTGTGAGTATATGTAAACTCTCCTCAGGGACTGATCAGGTTTGGGCATACATTGTTGTGTGTGATGTGCATCTGTAAGTTTCTCCTAAGAATAACTATATATGTATTGTGTCTCAGTTTATGTGTGGTGAGGGTGTTATCAGGATGAGTGCATAAATGTTGATGCTAGCTAAATGTCTATGGAGATTCTCCATCATCTAGGTGATGGTTGTCTGGAAGGTTCTTTCTCAAAAGGCAATTGGACTTTGTTTTTCCTTGAAGACGGTTCACTTCTCATCCAAGAAATTTCTTTAGTCAGAACAGAAGAAGCTTCTTGGATGAGAAGTGAAATGTCTTCGAGGAAAAATAAAGTCCAGTTACCTTTTAAAAAGGCACCTTTGGGGGAGTTGACTCTAGCTATTTCCACACATCCTTAGTTATGGCAGGAAAAAAATATCACTTTCAGAACTATACCCTCACTCACTCTTGGTTCCTTTACCTGACCTGGGTGGTTGCTGCCCATACAGGAAGTAACACACATTACTTTTTGTGCAGTGATTGGAATGTGGGAAGGTGCTATGTACTAGTTTCTCAATCCCAGAGAAACAATATCCCTTTAAATGTAGCAGGAGTGCTTAACTGGAGAATCTCAGTAAGATAAATCTGGGAAGGGGAGAATTCATAGCATAAGGAACAAAAATCTGTAGCTTACTGGAATTATTATCCATGCTATATCTCTTTTCACTCTTTAAAACTCTGCTGCTGAGTTTAAAGAGAAATTGTTGAGGAGCAAAATTATTTATTATTCCTAATAAATAATTAGGAAAGGAGCAATTGATAGCAAACTGGTGTGCAAGCTCTGCATTGTGTGTGTACATTTAGTGAGACTTGACAGAAGGTTGAAGATTCTTTCAGTAAGAAAGATAACCTACTTGCCGAGGTAGAACATATTCCACAAGGTCATTGCTTGGAAGCAAGCAAGCAAGTTTTGGCTGCTGAGTAAGGCACTGTTTTTTCAATCACCCAGACTATAGATGGCTAAAGAGGCGTAAGGTCAGATGAGAGAAGGTGATTTTGCAGTGAATCATTCAGTGTTTTTGATGTGGTTGGCTTGTCTAGGCTTTTTCTCTTTGCAACTCGGAAAGTTTAGCATATGAGGCCTTGTTCCATATTCCATGAAAAAAACACAATTTTCTTTCTGGATTGCATGGATCCAGCTTCAGTGTGCTTCATCAAGAAACAGATGGATGGATGGATGGATATGGATATGGATATGGATATGGATATGGATATAGATATAGATATTATAGCTATAGATATAGGTATAGATATATACAGTAAAGATATAGATAGTTATAGAGATAGACAGACAGAGAGACAGACAGATCTATATAGATATAAAGGTCTACAGATGAATATATGTTGTGTCTATATAGCGTGTGTGTATTTTTGCGCTCTTTTGACATTGTGTTTCTGTATATAGAGTAACAGCATGTCTACTGAGAAGCATAGGGTGAGCTACATGTGCTCCACTTTGGGTCATGTGGCACAGAGAGGGAGGGTCACAAAGGAGATTCAACAGTGTTTCAAGGGCTTTTTCCCAACTGAAAAAAATATGTATTTCGGGGGGTTTTTCCTGGGTTTTCTCTTTCTGAATGTGATTTTTCTTTTACCATCTGCTTTCCGTATGCCAAATTTGGTCCTGTTATGTTTGTTTTCAGAGGGTTACCTTATTTATGCATAAAGAGACTGAACAAGAGATTCAGATAGAGTTCTCCACTCTTTTAGATTTACTTTTGATATTCTACTGAATGGAAAGAATTAATCAAAACAGGGGTGGCTGCCCCATGTTCTGGAACCATCTCCCCTCCCCTGCCATGACATCTCTGCTTATCTGTGGGAAAAAACCATTAAGATCTGGCTTTCCTCTCAAGGGTTTGGGTCTAACGGAGTGGAGTCACATTTGGTTGGTTAAGTACAGGTAATATTTTACATATGACCATCATGGAGCCTGCCAATTCATGATGGTCATAAATTGGGTCAGTCACAACATTTTTTGCGGCATTGTTAAGGAACTATGGCAATCATAAAACAAACACACAGACATAAAATGAGTGCTGTGGTTGTTAAACAAACCCATTTGCTGGGGTGCAGTTTGCTGTGGTGGTGGGGAGAGTGACTGTTAGGGCTTTGGAACTGGGTTGTAACTCCCTTTTTCCAGGTAACTTTTACCAGTTGTGAGTCAAGGGCTACCAGGATTAAATGACTGGTGGTAAATCAAGGAGTACCAGGATTAAAATTATTTGTTAAATAACTCGTAAAGAATTATAAAGGTTTCTTAAATGACTTCATCTGTTAAAACACGTTATTTTTTTGTAATCTAAAGAGTGCAAAAGTAGCCTACACATTTTGCATTCAAAATGGTCTCTCTTGAATTAGGTAGCACCTTCGCTTGTACTGATGCCCATTGATTCATGGCTACATAAACTATGCAATGTATTGCAACTATGCAATTTATTGTATGTTTTATTTATTGTATAGTATTATTGTAAATAGATGCTGTTGACCTTTTCTTGTTCACTCCTCTTCAACTAGATGTCCAATTGGGTTCTTTACTTTTCTTTAACTAGTTTTCTTTCTCAAAAGTGGAAGTGGGTCCTTGGGTAACCCAATTAATGCAATGAAGTTTATCTTCTTAATTCCATAGGAGTTAATGGCTAAGGCCATGGTTAAACAATTTCTTTTGAAAGCTGTGCTAGGTAGGGCACTTTGTAAAGCCAAGGTCAATGCCAAAGCAAGCAGTTGGAGCACAGCCTTGGTTTTAAATTTTATGTTTCTGGCAAGTACTATAGTTATGCCTGTCAGTTCATAGGCCTTGCTCTACATTTTACTGCCATGGGCAATTTTAACTGTTAAGCACTGAAGTGTATCCTTAAAGTGGCAAAGGGGCTTGCTTTTTATCTGTAATTTACGGGGGATGCCTTATCCCTGTCAGTGAAAAAAGTACAAGCATCAGCATTAGGAAAGAATGCATAAGGCTAATGGGCGATGACTCAGTATTTCAGGGCACTTAATCTGAAAATTCTGGGATCAACAGAAGTTCAAGCAAATGTGAAGTTGTTTTAAGAAAAATGAAAAGGAATGTTAGTAACATGATTAAAAGGAGAATAAATACACAAGTTTTGGAAATTGCTGGGCATTTTATATGGCAACGCACTCTTTTCCTTTATGGAAATTTGCATGGTCTTTGTCTATTTTATTATCATTCACTGTGTTACTAATATTGGCATGTTAAAGCTTACAGTATTCTGTAAATAAACTTCACCCAAGACTTACGTACAGAATCCTTTCTATCCCCCAAACACCTCTCTTCTTCCAAGCTTTACCCTTCTGATCCAAATAATTTCATGATTCATTGTAGTTAAATTACATGTACACATAGAGGAAAAGTGAACTGGATCCAATAGGTTTCCTGGAAGGCCTTAGATGTATCCCACAGGATATTCTAGTCTAGTCTATCTAATCTAACAAAAAGATTACCTAATAGCAGTCTTCCAATATTTGAGTGGCTATCACAAAAAAGAAGGGGGTCAAACCTGTTCTAAGTATGTGAAGGCAGGACAAGAAGCAATGGATGGAAATTAATCAAGGAGAGAAGCAACCTAGAACTAAGGAGAAATTTCCTGACAGTTAGGACAATGAATAAGTGAAACAGATTAACTACAGAAGTTGTAGACGCACCATCACTGGAGGTTTTTAAGAAGGGCTTAGACAGCCATTTGTCTGTAATGGTATAAAGTCTCCTGCTTGGGTCTCCAACTCTGTTATTCTGGCCCTTGAGAAGATGATTCATTGAGGAATCATTTTTGTTTATTGATCTGACTCAATGCTTTCAGCACTAATAAATAGAACAATTAAAATGACAAAGAGTGATGTACCTCTTGGGGGGGGGATAAAGTGTTGCTTTGTTGTGTCAATCATAAATGCAAGAACATTCCTGCCTTGCTCTGCCCATCTGTTTCTGACTTCTGTCCATAGCAAGGGAAACTCTACTAAAGCAGGGAAATTGGCATCATATTGCCAAAGCTGCAGACTAAACATTTTAGTTATGGATAGGGAACAACAGAAACAATTCTCTTTCTGATTCATTCCAAAACTCTGCATTCAGGAAAGCCAGCCCTCATTGCTGATTGATCTCAGCTGCAGTACTGTTGAGTAACCACTTGGATGACCTATCGCTGGCCTTAACACACAAGGAATTGGATCATTTACTTGAACTGTCCTACATGGCTGCCACTTAATGTCTCTTTCAAAAACAATGAATCAGAAGAGAAGATGTTGTGAAATGTAATTCCAAGCAAATTCTTTTTTATAAAACAAATTATGGAGCGCTTCATCTGGAGATCATGGTGCAAAGCTACACCAATAATAGTCAGGCAGTTGAATTTGATGGTATGAAAATTGAGTTACAACTCTACTATCAAGGTTTTGGTTCTTAACTTCAGATTCCCTGGCCTTACTCGAGACCAAGGATGACCAAGCCAAAGCCCACATTTTAAAAAGTCTTGTAAGAGCACCAGAGAATGTTTCAATGATTTCTCTCCCTTTTTGTTTTAGAGAGGAAGAGTGGGGACTTACTACCTCACACTTTGGGTTATGTAAAAGTAGCATTTATCTACAGTTGCTTAAAGCAGCTATTTCATTTCCTGGGATTACCTCCTATAAAGAGACACACTTCTTAAAGAGTTGCACAGCAATGTTATGCTTATATCCTCATAAACTCTGAAATACCTTTTTGGAACTGTATCCTGAATGCTGTACAATTCTAGAATATATATATATCCCTGTTATGATTTTCTATGGATAAACTTTTCTAGTAAGACTGAACGTATATTTTTAACTTTTAAAATGAATTTTTAAAATGTACTAGTTGGATATCCCAAAAATATTTTTTTCAAAAGGCAAATGGACTTTCTTGATATTTTTTTCTTTGAAAACATTTTGCTTCTCATCCAAGAAGCTACTGAACTGAAGAAAGGTCCTTGGATGAGAAGGAAAACTTTTTTTAAGGGAAAAAAAAGTACAGTTGCGTTTTGAAAACACCTTTGGGACAATCATGATCTGGATGATTGAGAATCTCTACAGATACTAGTTGGATAAAAAATCACAACACAAAAGACTAATAAAACATTAAAAAACACAATTACAGCATTTCTAAGCATAGGAAGAGATACTACCTTGTGTCAAGGATTTGCCAATGTTTAAAAGTTAGAATTTCTTGTTCAGTACACATGTTCTTCACCATCGGCCATGAAAGGGGGCATGTTAAGAGAATGAAATATTAAGGCATATTAAGAGCATGAAACCCTCTACACTATTATATATACCCAATACAGATTCTCTCTTGTTTATGTGAGAAGTATCAGATGTCTGAGAGCTCTGCATCAGACTTGTTATTTCCAACAACTGTGCATACTGTTTGTTCTTTTCCATTTGAATTTTTTCACACATTCTCCACATCACTATAGGTCAAGCATGTGCTAACAAAGTATGGTTACCGTGTTTTGTGTTTGTCTCTGATAGAAGTTGAAATATGAGAGGAAGGTTCAATTTAGATCGTGCATCAATTTTTGGAAAAGAAAATGTTACATCACTTGAGGTATGATACATTCACTGATATTATACCATAGATTAGGTTGTACAACATCCATTGGCTTGAGGACGGCACAAGGGCTTTTATGCAGCACATTTATTTTATTTTATTTTTTTTACATTTATATACCGCCCCATTCCGAAGACATTGAGGCTCTATTGCAAAGGTGTAGTTTCCTAAATGGTGGGGATCATTTTTTTTGTAATTGCCAAGAGTCAAAACTGACTTGATGCCACTCAAGATATAGAATGAATGGAAAGTAAATTTGGTGTGGTGATTGAGTGTGCTCTATTGGGAACAAGGAACAAGCAAACCCAAGTCCTAGTCCTTTCTTGGGCACAAAAGCCAGCTGGGTAACTAGGTCACTTTAGCCAATTTCTCTTCCTCTCTTTTTCTTCTTCTCTGTTTCTCTGTCTCTCTCTGTCTCCTAGACTGAAAAGTTGAAAACCATTCAAGAAGAAGGTACTGAGATTTCTAAAAATGTTGCCACGAAAACTGCATGGATTGACTTGAAGGGCAGTTGCATCTTTTGAATATATATCAAAGTTAAGAAGCAGAAAAATTAATGCACTAGAGATGATATATCTGGGGTTCTTGGTGCTTTCTCAGTTTGGTGGTTTTCTTGCAAATATTTCATTACCCAACTAGGTAATGAGCCTAGGTGGCGCAGTGGTTAGAGTGTTGAACTGCAGGCCACTCTGCTGATTCAATCTAGCGGTTCAAATCCCAC
>JANHFL010007171.1:109130-123441 GCA_032468155.1 Oxyrhabdium leporinum | reverse complement strand
GCTTATAAGCTGTAAACCGCCCCGAGTCTTCGGAATGGGGCGGTATATAAATGTAAAAATAAAATAAAATAAATAAACATCATCAGTGCACTCGTTGATAACGAAGCATCTTCAAGAAAACCACCAAGCTCAGAAAGCACCAAGGCTCCCACAGTTCAACCCCAAGCTACAAATATTCTCTTCTATTAGTAGGAGATGATATAATTAGACAATGGTTTAACATATGTTTCAAATTTTTGTTTAATTGAGTACCTTGTTTTCAAAAACTGGTTTTTTTTATTCATTTAAACGGTTTATATGTTTCCCACTCCTCTATTAGTTCTGGACAATTAACAAAGATGAATTAAAAACCTTTTATAAAACCATGAAAAAAAATAAAGCACAAGTTTAAACAGAAGCACTAAAAGACTTGAGCATTAATATTTTCATGATCATATTTACAAGTGGGCCCAAGTGACAATGTTACACACTTTAAAGAAATAAAATAGAAAGATAAACATACTAAAAATGAAAGTGAAATAGAATAAGGATAAAAACAATAGTTAAAAATATATAAAATGGATAAAAGGAGAAATTAGCTGTTGATTACCTTCATCCCTAGCATGAGAAAATAAACCTGTAAGACTTTTGTTGTAATAATCATTCAAAACACGAAACAATTAGCTTTACAATGGCAATTACACCAACCGTGTTTAATTTTTCTGTTTCAGAAAGAAGAGTTGTTTTTCTCATCATCAGATCAACCAACAGACTTTAGCAATAGAGTGATAATTTTAAAATGGTTTAAAAATGGCAAAAGGGGTGGGGGACCTTATTCCAAATGTTCTGGAAATAAATCTTCCAAAAGAGAAAGCTTTGTTTGGGATAAAAGGTCTTCCACTTAGATTGACAACCCATGTACTGATGGAAGCCAAGGAGAGCAATGGCTATTAGCTTTTATTGCTTTGTGACTACCTCTGGAGATCATCTGCTTGGAGATGAGTGGGCTTCTTCTGCAGTTAGTTGACCATTTGTGAGGACAGAGTGCTGTACTAGGTGGTCCAGGGATACGATCTAGCAAGCCCTGCTAATGTTCATGGGGGGACTGATGTACTCTGGTTACTGTGAATATGCACGCACATGGGCCATACATTAAAAAAACTAGGAAGTATGGGATATTAAAATATGTCGTGAGTTGCTAATCTATAACACAGAGTTTTGGCTTTGGTAAGGTGGGTTCCAACATGTAGATCATAATTGAATATATTGTAGAAGGAATAAACTACTGTTCCGAAAGAATGTATAATTACACAGCTAGCTCAAATCTTTGTGCCTAAGTGGGAACCAGCATTATGGTTGTCCCAGCAAAATAATCAGATTCTTCAAGTTTAGAAATATTTTTTAAAAATTTTGTTATTTCCATGAGTAAACACAATAATATTACTATAAATTATTATTCTGTTGTTCTGCTTCATGTCCTACAATTTGATTAGTGTTCAGTCACTTTATTGCTTCCAGTGGTATTTTGATACTAAGGCCTTCACTTTTTTTTCCTTTTTCTTCTTTCTTTCTTTCTTTCTTTCTTTCTTTCTTTCTTTCTTTCTTTCTTTCTTTCTTTCTTTCTTTCTTTCAAATCAGGGCATGTAGTCACTCAAGCATTTTCGTTCTGGGATAGTGCTATATCAGTCTGGCAGCTGTTGCTTTGATTGCAAAGGTATGCTTGACAGTTCAGGACAAGTTTCATAACAAATGGCAGCAACTTCTGAAAGGGGTAAATACACTTTCAGCAGAACCATCTTTGAAGAGTTTTATAATTTTAAGCTCTCAAAAGTTCTTAATAATAAATCAGCAAATGTATATTGGTCCATAAGGAGGTAGATATAAGCAATTTCAACGATTTCCAAAGACGGAGACACTGATCCTTGTGCATTATGTACTTGTGCATTATGTATTAGTGTCTACTGACAATGTAGTTTACTTGGGGATGGTACAGGAATGAGAGTTTTCAGTAATTGCTGCACAAGAGGTTGCTGTTAGTTTTAAGCTCGGCAGTACCGTTCTATTGCATTAACCTCAAACTTTGGTATGCTTAGTTCAAGGCATTTATATGGAGGGTGCTGGATAACTTCAGTCTGGACTCATGTTTAGAAATCCGTAGAGGTATAGCTAGATACAAGGGTTGCTACATGCTGATGAAGGTATGGCACACATCAGGCTGTCAGCAGTTTAAATAACAAAAGGGGAATGGGAAAAGGTCAAACATTGTCCTCATCCATTCAGTTTCTTTGTTTCAAACTTCTTTCTTTTTCTTTTTTTCCCCAAGCCTCTTATTTCACCTTTCCATTTAGCCTGGTAAATCTCAAAACAGGATACTTTTTGTTTGTGCATTGCTTACTAATAGCAGAAATATTTTTCCCTTTCTGTCACAATTTATTAAACAGCAAAGTCTTAGACCAGTGCTCTTGAAACAACCCAATTTACGGAATATCAGACCTTGGAGGTCTGATATTGCTTCTGGACAAATGGCTGTCCAATCTCTTCTTAAAGACCTCCAGTGTTGGAGCACTCACAACTTCTGAAGGCAAACATTCCACCAATTAATTGTTTTCACTGTCAGGAAATTTCTCCTTGATTTTAGGTGGGATCTGTCTTTGATAAATTTCCATCCGTTACTTCTTGTCTTGCCCTCAGGTGCTTTGGAAAATAGGTTGTCCCTTTCTTCTTTGGGGTGGTTTCTTAAATATTGCTATCATGTCATTGCTGATCCAGAGATCTCTTAAAACACAGATTTCTTTATTCCAAGTCTTGCTGGCATCTTGATGTAGCCATTCTGAATTAATATTGTTTTGCACACCTCTATAAAATGGCTGAGCTCTTTAGTGAGTTAAGTCAAAACCAGACTGACCAAATTATGGCACAACACAATGCATGGATACAGCTGTTAATTTCTTCATTTTTGTTTTATAGCAAACCAGACAGAGAGAAAAAGAGATCGAACTATGTGAAAAAAAAGCAGAGAGCGTATAGCCGAAGAAGACAAATTCTGCTTTATTTTACACGCATGAATTAGTGGTATGAATATTCCATAATGTATCACTCCTCTTTAGAAGGTTTGCTATGAGATCAGATTTGATCCAGATTTGTTGCCATTGTCTCCCAACATAATCTATGGTACAGGTCATAACTCATGTGCCTTATCTCACACTAATTCTGTGACCTCCATCTGGATTCAGTTTGTGGTGCTTTTTTGCGGCCTCCAGAACCGCCTCTGGCTTCAGTTGCTAAAACTGATGGGATGCTTTTCTGCCATTCTGAGGAGGGAATATGAAGTTGGGAAATCCCTAAAAGTGACTTAGCATAGTTAAATAACTACAAAATAAACCTATTCGTGTCCTTCAAACCGAAGGGAAAAAAACTTACAAACGTGACTGTTTCTCCTTGCATCTATACCCAACATTCAGACTATTCCCCTGCCACCAAATTATAAATGTCCTCTCTGGCTTACTGCTCACATGAACAATAGTAATTAGTAGTAACAATAGTAATTTAAATAATTTAAGTAACATTAGTAATAAATAATAGTAACAATAGTAATTTAAATAATTCACATGGGCCAAAATAAGAGGTGAAGTCAACTTCGTAAATGAAACACCATTTCAGGGAAAGGGATTGTCAAAGAACCAGATTTCTGTCATCCTGAATGAAAGTCCTCGACATACAACTGTGATGGAGCTTTTCCATCGCAGTTATGATTATCATAAAAATGAGGTCAGTCATGTGACCAACCAATTTTACAACTTTTTTTTTTTGCAGTGGTCATTAGGTGAATCCATTGTTTGTTATGACTCAGTTTTGCCCAAAAAACCCAGAACTAACTTCTGGTTTTCAGCAAAGATGTAATAAGCTGCAGTCACATGACTGTGGGGCACTACAAATGACTGTAAATGCAACCATGTTGCCAAGTTCTAGAAATGTGGTCACATGACTGGGGTGGGTGGGTGGCAGAACCAGTTAATGCCTCTCTTTTTGCAGTTAGCTCACAACTTTGAACAGTCGGTAGGTGACCTGTTCTAAGCCAAGGATTATCCGTAGACATTGGTGTCTGAAGCAAAGTGGCGTGAGTAGTCACAAGGTCTGTCAAGGGGTACAGTTGTGACTATGTTGGCCATTGCTTGCTATCGAAAAATATACATCAAGCAAAAGATTGCCCGAAAAAAGAGGCCCATGTATGACTGATAGTTCCAAGTCTCATGGGGTTATTTGAGTTTTGCAGTTTCGGCCTTTTGTTTTTATATTCACTAAAAGGGTCAAAGAGCAAATAGGTTATTAGATTTTGCAACCCTAGTAAACTCACGACCTGACCTATAACCTTAGCCTTTCTATAAGCACCTGTTAGAAATAAACATTCCATCTGCGCACCACAGTATAAATAATAGGAGTTTGAGTTGTGGGAACCCTTAACTATTTCCCTTGATGACAGTTTAAAACAGCTGAGGACAATATTGGAAAAAATAGCTTATGTCTCCAGATTTAGTCTGTTCCATTAACCTGTTGAATATACTGCACTTTTTGTTAAATAGTAGAACTTCCTAGTTCTATCTCAAAAAAGTTACATCATCGGTAAAGCCAGATATACAGGTAGTTCTCAACTTGCGACAATTGAGCCCAAAATTTCTGTTGTTAAATGAGACATTAATTAAGTGAATCACTGCAATTCTTAAGTTAGTAACATGGTTGTTAAGTGAAATCTGGATTCCCCAATAACTTTGCTTGTCAAAAGGTTGCAAAAGGTGATCACATGACTCTGGGACCCAGGATGAACCAGTTGCCAAGCAACTGAATTTTGATCACATGATCCTGGGGCTGCTACAAAAGTCATCACTGTGAAAAATGGACATACATCACTTTTTTCAGTGCTGTTGTAACTTTGAATGGTCACTGAATGAACTGTTGTAGGTCAAGTGCTACCTGTATCTAGATTAGGTTATTTGGTTATAGAGACATAGCAATATATCAGTGAAAAATGGAGTTAGATCCAGTCTTTCCTTTATTTCTCAGAAAGGGAGTCGTAGCAGTGCATTACTTTCCCCCTAACATATTACTTTGACTTTGGGAGAGAGGCTGCCAAGAGTGGAGTAGGACCACAACTCAGGTTTCTCTTTGGCAATTATTGGGATAGTCATTGGCTCACAGGTTGAGAGACGGATGCATAACTTTCCAGGCCATCCTCCTAAGAGTTCTTGAAATTTAATATTTTTTCTGTTCTACCTGCAATAATGGTAGCCTAATATTAGTGAGAAAACCATTCCTTATGAATGGAAAATTCATCATGTCAATTTCCCCATCATTAAAATTGGGTTTCGCATCCTAAAATATTTGAAGAGTTAATATGGGAAAGTGACATTGGGCGTTTTGACAAAGGTGTATCTCATTATGCATATTAGTGTGAGTACTATATGTTTTCTAAAATAACAATTTAGATTATAAATTCCAGGTACAATTTTGTTTCCCTCCTTTTCTTGCCCCTAGATCCTTGTTTTTCCTCTCATGTTGCTGGAAAAAGCTGAAAAAGAAGATGGGGGGGGGGGAGGGGGCTGGGAAATTTTCCTTCTGTGAGGTTTATTTTCCTGTTCATTTTATTTGAAGAACAAATCTTGAATATAGATTGTAATATGAAAATCTTTTACTTCTCCTGATTCAATTTCTGTACCAAAAACAGGGTTTGTAATAATAAAAGAAAGCTTTGTTTTTGGTTCTGTTTGCATTTTTTGCATGCATTTATTCCATTTATTCATCCTGGGGACCTGCATCTAATTTCACGCATTTCATGAGTTATATGATAAATGAAACTTTGTCATTCTATTTAGAAGGAGGTTCAGTACAGGAGATTGCCAGAATTGAGTCTTGAATGATTGCCAGCAGATTCCAAGTTTTTACTCCATTTTGTTGTATCAAATGATTCACACTACAGTTTCAATATTTAAATGGACAACTATGGAAGAAATGACCAGTATAAACATAACCAGTAATTTTTGTTTGTTAGTGGGTTGGTCAGGCATTATATTAGAAACATAGGCAATAGAGATCTGCATGTTTAAAAAATGATTTGAAGAAATGCTAAGACAAATTCTCCTACTTTAATGTAGCTCTTTATTCAACCCTGGATGGAAATCTGAAAACAAAAATCTGTTTCAGTGAAAAGCAGAGACATCTTGTGTTTGCACACAGTGTTCCAAATCTTTTTGGAAGTCTGCACAGCCATAGTTTTAGAAAAACCAAAGTTGGAATTAGGAAGGACAAATCAGCTCCTAGTGATTCAGGATAGCATCATTCAATGATCCATACCCAACCTTGGCTTAATTTATTATTACTCTTAAAACAAACTATCTGCTGTGCAGATAAATAATTGCATATTTTGATATTTTTTAAAAAAAATCTTGTTGGACAGGCAAGCATAACAGGAAAAGAAATAAAAGAACACAGATAGTCCTTGAGTTATGACCATCGTCGAGCCTACCCACTACAGTCATAAATCTAGTCATTTATGTGACTTACCTGATTTTATGGTCTTTTTTGTGATGGTCATTAAATGAAGACCATGGACATTAAGTGAACTAACGGTTCAATGTGGGTTGGTTTTGTGATTGCAGGAGCTGCAAACCGACACTAAGCAATTGAGGCCTACCTGTAAATTCTTTCAGATGCCATAGTAGATTGCACACATTGGTGAAATGAATGCCATGCCATCCCCAGATGCATAAAATTGCAGTTTATGCAGATTGAAAAGCTTTTTAACAAAGCTTCCATTTTTCTTTTTTAAATGACCCAGTTCCTTTGAACTTGTTAAATAAAGCATTGGATGTCTTAGCATGTGACCACCTGATGGAACACCAAACTTTTTCACTTTTCCTCTTTTTATAGATATTCTTGAACAAAGCCTGGTGGAGCTAGTTGTTGCCAAGTTTAAATTGAAACAACTGTACTTTATGTCCCCTTTATTGTTACGATACCCTCTGCTCAACTCAAATTTAGCCTTAAGCATATACAGTATTGTTTTCTGAGTTCATCTATGTGTTCTTACGGAAAATATGATTATACCCATTTGCTTTCAAGTGCTAAACCAGTTGTGACACTTCTTTGTTGCATATGTACTTGCAGAGCAGATTTTTATTTTGGTGAAGTTACATTTTAGCTATGACTTAAGTTTCTCACAAAGTTATTATACATTTCCAAACATGCAGCGATACAGTAAGGTAATTGGTTCCAGAATAGTGAATGGCTTTTGTTTTTATTTCCTCAAAAGCTTTATTAAAATGTGCTGTGGTAGCAAAAGCTTGGATTGCAGAGAATGCACTTTTGTTTAAGGTTTAAGCAGCTTTCGAAGTAAAGTGACGTAATCTGTTAGTGATAAGTAAAGGTATTTGTTTATCGGTTGTGATTAACTGCATTCTTACACCAGGCACAATTTAGTCTGTAAGGTGAAATGGGTAGAGAAAGTGCTTTAGAAGATATCTGGCTGCAAAGGTGGCAAGCTAAAACCAGAGGTGATAGGACATGCAACTGAAAGATGATAGCTAACAACTTCAACTTTAGAAAGTATCTCGCATAAAGCATCCCTATCAGCTTTCTTCCAAGATTTTAAAAGTTGTAACCTGGGAAACCTACTAAATAATCTAAATATGGATTAAAATAAAATTGGACTGGTGGATTTTAAGACAGCCGTTGCCAACCTTTCCAGCTTGATGGACCGGAGTTGGGAAGGGTTGATGGTTCCATGTGAGTGGCAACTCTAATTGTGTAATTGCTCCTGAAAATGGAGCTTTGTGCAGGAACGCCAGTGCCCGTGCAAATGGAACTGTGTCTGCATGCACACTTGAGCGGCCCAATTCCAAACAGGCTGCAGCCCAGTAGTAGGCCGCGCCCCGGGGTTGGGGATCCCTGTTTTAGGACACAGTCTTCTTTCAGTTACTCTCTTTTTATTTTAGAGTATCATTTTTGGGAAGGGGAGGGGAGTGAATGTTTTAATGCTTCCATCCTTTTTATGAACACAAATCTAAGATTTTTTTCAGGAAATATTGGGTATTTTCAAATGGCAGAAAAAGTGTCTGTAAATATCATTTACAGAATGGAAACTTGAATATAATCCCAGTACTATTATGGTTGCTAACTCAGCAGGTAACAGCCGTAAAGAAAGAGTTTGTGATTCCTTCCAAATGCTTACAGCTTCATCCTGTTAGGAAAAAATTCTCAGGGAGTAAGTGGTAGCCTTTCTCCTCTAAACATAAGCAGTGTATTCTCAATTGTTACACAGTTTTTTGCTGTTGTAGCTCCTTGCCCGTAGCTTGTGATAGTGAGTTTAAAGAACATCACTGCAGTGAGGCATTTTAATTGAGTAAATTTTGTTTATTATGATAAAATAAACAAAGCTGGAATAGCTGATTAAACAAATTATTTGTTTCGTTTACAGTCTAAATTTAGATCTACGTTTCACATAAAAAATGGTTTTGATCACCCTGATGTATGATCTTTACAAAGGAGGAGACAGATACAAGAACTTACTAATGCCCCTGGAGTTCTAAGCAGCTTTTCAAACGGTTACCATCTTATCTTGCTGGAATTTTTGTGGTTTTGCTTATACCTTTCTGGGTGCTATGGAAAGTGGTACTGAGAAACTTCTGCTAAAATTATCCTGAGCATTTGTACTATTGCACCATTCCATTGTCTCCCATCTAATTTAACATCTGAAACTTTTATGAAGGATCATTTGCAAAGTTGAAGCAAGTCATCAGTGAAATTCTAACATCAGGGGATCATGATGAAATGTGAACGATTAATAGCATGGCAGAAGATGTGGGTGCTCCATAACTGGAGGTTTTCAAGAAGAGATTGGACATCCATTTGTCCAGAATGGTATAGGGTCCCCTTTTCAAGCAGGGAGTTGGACTAGAAAACCTCCAAGGTCCTTTCCAACTCTGTTATTCTGTTATTGAGTGGGCAATTGCTGTTGTGATTGTTAATCCCCGCTGTATTAATGGACAGAAAGGATCATTACTACAGTAGTAGTTTGTTTTATTATGCTTTCTTTGGTATTCTATTTTATTTTCGCATTATTTGTAACATATTTAGATATTTTTTTTCAAAATTAAGCAGCATATAAATTGTAGTAACAAATATATAAATTCATATGTAGATGATCTAAACCTAGGAAATGTGGGAAACTATGACAAAAAGAGAATATTCCTAAAGATCCAGACAAGGTTGAACTGTGGGGCAAATTAAATAAGGTAAAATTTAACCAAAATATAAGAGCTGTATCTGGAGAATAAAACATGGAAGGAACAAGAAACTGGGGAGCTTATCTTGACCATGGCACATGTGAAAAGGGTTCTAGTAGACCCCAAGATGATGATGAGCGGAGAATGGCACATAGTTGCTAAAAAGATAAATCCCTTTTGGGATATATTACTGAAAGCATCTTGGGATTGGATATTTACTCTGTCTTGGTTGGGATTTTGTGTCTCGTACTAGGCAGCACACTCTGGAAAGAATACTGACCATGGGGAGCAGATTCAGAGGAGGCTACCAAGGTGTAGGGTAGGATTTTGTAATAACAACAAGGTTGTATTACTATATCTACCAGACATTATTACTGTAATGAACTTTGTTGGGTGACCTTTAAGATGGTTTGTAATTGTAGCTGGTCTAAATGTGATGATGTGCATTGCCTGCTAGAAGTTCTAAATGATCCTTGTATTGAAACAGCTTCACTGGTTGTCTTCCAGAGCTAATTCAAGCTGGTAACTAGATTTTATATGACTTAGGTCCCAGCTATTTATAGGCCTAGTTATTCCCCTATAATCTTTCCAAAATTCATGATACATCAGCAGTGGTACTGTTATAATTCAGGGAGGAATTAAACTCATTACAAATGATTCTTTTGAAGTGATAGAGATAGAAATGGATAAACAGATTAATTATAAATAGCCATTGAAAAATAATCAGTATATTAATTTACTTAAATGGGGATTTGTTTTAGAAAAATTCTGGTTCACACCTACACATCTATTGTATTGTCTGTCTGTCTGTTCGACTGTCTGTTTGTCTCTTCAAAGCTACTTGCTTTCCTTTGATCCAGCTCTGTGCTTCTAATTTCACAAACAGGGACAATAGCTACAAGTTCAGTTCCACAAATACTTATGTTAGAGGCCAAACAGAGCTGTAACAGGAAGATCCTAGAGTAGTTCTTAGTGATACATAAGTAGAAGTGCATTACTGTGCAAGTATTACTGTATGGATATGTTCATGTTTATTCAGTCATGCTTTTAAAAAACATAATTGTAAAAACATCCTTCTATGACAGAAAATATCCCCTGGCATAAAACAAGACATTGACAGAGGCAGTAAAAGTGTTCCATAATTGTTCTCACTTTCCAGCTGTTCATTTCTTCACTTTATGCTGCTTCAAAAGATGAGATTCCAATAGTAGAGAATAATGTATGTAATATGTAGGTCAAGGCTGAAGTGTTCTCTTTGCTGGGTTGTTTTCCTGCAGATGTGAGGACATTGTTATGATGCACATATAAACATACTTTTTATATACATTGGAACACCTCAGTGATGGATTACATACAGCACACATAGTTTGATCCTTGGTATCTTCTGTTGTTGGCTGGGAGGGTTTTTTTTCTCTTTAACATGGGACAGCAAACTCCACCCCTCCACCCCCCAAGTATCCAAGAGGAGATAAGACAAAAGAACATATGGCAGCCTCCTGGAGCATTTTTACAAGCATTTCCAGCTCATACAGCAGTTTTCACATTGTCTGGCTGCTTCAAGCAGCCTTAATTTAGTTTTTAAAAGCAACACTTTCACCACATTGTAAATTAAAAAGTTTACTATAAATGTAGAAACGTCCACATATGTATGAGCTGTTCTGAGCATCGGTGCAGAAAAAAAGTGCTCTAGAGTTTAAGCAAACATATGCCCATGTTAGATCAGATTATGGGATTTTCAACTGAGGGAAATACAGTCATAATGAGAAATTTCAATTATCATTTCTATCAAAACCTTTTCAGATAACAAATGTACTAAAAGGCATATATACTTTTGTGAGATAATGCTCATTTCATTACATGCTTGAAATGGCTAAACTGATATAGGGTTATATTGATATAGGATTATAAGGCAGGAAAGGGGAAGATAAGGTTATTATGCAGATTACATATGAGGCAGATTATTAGTACAGGTAGTTCTCAATTTATGTCCACATTGAGTCCAAAATTTCTGTTGCTAAGCAAGGCAGTTGCTTTAAGTCAGTTCACCCTTTCTTGCCACAATTGTTAAGTGAGTCGCTGCAGTTGTTAAGTTAGTAACATGGTTCTTAAGTGAATCTGACTTTCTCATTGACTTTGCTTACCAGAAGGTCACAAGAGGTAATCACATGACACTGGGACACTCCAGCCTTCATAAATGCATGCCAGTTACCAAGCATCCAAATTTTGATCATGTGACCATGGGATACTGCTGCAATCTTAAGTGAAAAGTGGTCATAAGTCATTTTTTTCAGTGCTGTTGTAGCTTTCAACCGTCATTGAATGAACGGTTGTAAGTCAAGGACTACCTGTTTCTTGGCAGCATTTTCAAAAGTTGTTTATCCTTGCCTTCTTCTTAGAGCTGAGAGAACTGACCCAAAGTTATCCAGCTGGCTTTGTATTTGTCAGGCCCCCCCAGGTAAATCAGTGAAGAGACATGACTACATAAATTAATTCTACTTCATTGTAAGGGTATATAACACAATCTTGCAAGCTTACAGACTTCCCTCACAACTTCTAACTGCTTGATCTATTAGGGTGGGTCCTTTCCAAGTTTCTTTCTCTGACTGTTGAGCCACTGTTGCAGTTTGGCCTGAAGCATGGTTGTCCAAACATTTGGCTTCCATTGAGTAAAGAGGAATTGTCTTGGACCATATATAAAATATGTAATATAGTTAATGTATACAAATACATTATTTTTAAATATTTTAACATCTTGTGGGACTGCAATACTAGCTGTCCCGCCTGGCCTAAAGATTGACTAACAACTCCTCCTCCTCCTCCTCCTCCTCCTCCTGTTTTGAGTGTTGAAGGAGATACAAAGTTCTCATTCTTGCTCTTCTGCTGGCCTCAACCATTGTTAATTAATGTTGTAGCGTGTCTTTGATGTTGTCGCTCCATCTTCTTCTGGGTCTGCCTCATGTTCTTTAATCTTCTTCTTTTTTTGTATACGCCTTGTATGGTATGGAATCCCAAGACTAACTTATGCTAACAGAGGAAAAGCACAAGATCCCTGCTAGACAGAATGAAAGATCTGTCCACCCCGGTCCTAGGCTGAATGTCTGCTGAAGCCAGCTCCGATGTCCTATGAATAGCTTTAAGCACTAAATTCCAAACATTGGTGTATAAATGCTTGCCAATACCTTGACTCAGCTTTTCCATTTCTTTTGTACCAAAAACTTTCCCTTGGCCATTGAGGAATCAGAATGACTCAGGGTCAGCTGCTTTATACCATGCATTTGTAAGGTCTTTTTCTAATTTGTGTAATTAAATAAACTTGCATGAGAGTGCAGAAATATTTAGTGATACAGTTTATCATGCATTTGAACATTAGCTTTGAGTAGTCCTTTGGGCTTTCTGAAGAGGTTTGGTGGAAGAAAACAACACAGTTCATCATTAATAATAGTTCATAAATAATACTTTTAATGTCCTTACAATATACAGCTGTATATTGCTGCTTTTCCTGATTAGGTTAATCTGAAAGCATATATTCTATTTTTACAAAAGTGAATTGGATGATATCAGTTAATATTTGTATAAATACAAAACCAGTATTTGAGCAAAAATATTAAATAATCTTTCAGGTAAAAACTCTATAACAAGAGAATAGATCTTGGATCTCCCTTAACCCTTCTAAAGGCCTCTTAATTTTGCATATGGCAATACCGGAAGCAATATTTAAAAGTCACACTGAATATTGAATTGAATGGAGCGTACTTTTTCTTAGAATGAAAACAAAATCCAGTGTGTATATGCCTGTATTTCTGTTTATCAGTTTAGCATCCAACTTATCAGAAGAATGTACTATGACATAAAAATACAATAATACTAGTCAAAATATAAAAACATTGAAAACTGCTAGATAAATACTGCTGAACATCTAATTCTCACAGTACTTTCTTATGTCTAAGGAAATGTACTCATGTAGCATGGCTGTATTAGTATTATCCTTCTCATCTACTACCTTCTCCTATTGGTAACTTATGATTATATTACTTTGTTGTTTGAATGTACACCAAGAGCTTCTGCACTGGATACAAATTATTTGTGTGTCAAATTACACTTGGCCAATACACTGTTCTGTTCTGTTCCCTTCCCTTCCCTTCCACTCCACTCCACTCCACTCCACTCCACTCCACTAACAAAAACTGCAGAGTGTATAACATGATTGATTTTGTCCTCAGTGTATTGCCATCATGCCAGAGATTACGTTTTTTCCCCAACCACTTAGAACAGCTCTTTTAAGCTGCAATAATGCTTTTCTTTTCTTTCTTTTTTGCCTATGTCATCTCCACAAAATAGATGTAATAATAAGCCCTATCTATAACAATTTTTAGTCACTTTCACTTATTAAGGTTGGATGAGAAAAAAAATGTTGAGCTTGGCCAATAGCATGATTACAAGTCACTTGCCACTTATAACAAATTACCTCTCATAGCAAGAGTGAATTTATCTGAGTCAGGGATGTTACCCATTCTGTTATCCATTCTACCCATACCCTAACCCTGGGAAAAGGAATGGTCCCATCCTCAATAAAGGAAGCTTTAGCGAGACCACTTCTGAAAAGCGTATAATTGGATCCCATAATTATAGGTTGGTAACCAACATTCCCTTCTTGACCAAGACACTTGAACATTTGTGTCTGATCAGATGCAGATACCGTTAGAGAAAATTGATTAATTAGATCCATTTCTGTTGAGGTTTGGGTGTAATTTGGTGCAGAAACTTGTTGCCATGTAGAATGATGTTTCCTATGAGAAAGGTAGAGTGTAACTTTGTTCTTTCTCCTGAATGTCTTCTACTCATACATGGACCACTTCCAGAAGGAGCTGTTGGGGGATGTGTTTAATTCCATCATTTATACTGTGGGATTCCACAAAGTTCCATTTTGTTCACCATGTGTGCTTCTGTTAAAACATACATGTTCATAAAAAATACAGCGAAATAATCTATCTATCTATCTATCTATCTATCTATCTATCTATCTATCTATCTATCTATCTATCTATCTATCTATCTAT
>JANHFL010007171.1:81871-109030 GCA_032468155.1 Oxyrhabdium leporinum | reverse complement strand
ATCTATCTATCTATCTATCTATCTATCTATCTATCTATCTATCTATCTATCTATCTATCTATCTATCTATCTATATATTACACAGTAGAATTTTTATGGGTCCTTGGTACTATCTGAGCTTGGTTGTTTTCTTGTAGACATTTCATTACCCAAACTAGGTAACAGTGCTAGTTAATTTTACTTAATTTTACATTTTACTTAATTTTTACATAATTTTATATATTTAATTTTAAGTAGCATTTTTAATTTTGTACATTTCAATTCATAAAATATTTTACTAATATATCAGTTCATTAAATTTGAGGTTGTTTTTTTAAAAGTAATTCAACAAATAGATGAATTAATTAAAAAATATGAGGGGAAAAAGAGACAAAATTCACAGAATCATCTCTCTAGCTCAAAGAAAGATATTCAGCTACAAAAGTTTTTCAGAAAGAGGTTTTTTTCTTATATTATTGCTTGTGGGATGTTTTGGAATTTATTTGAGTTCAAAAATCAAATAGTAGTAGTAATGTAGAAAAACTAAAGACTGGATTACAGTTAGAAGTGCCAAAAAATCACTGGACTTCCTTCTTAGAAGAAAAAAGTTCTTTATATAAGTGTAAGCAACTATATTGCAACTGGAAGGCCACACAAGAACTCCAGGTTCTCAGTAGCCAACTGATAAATCACAGAGTTTGCCTTGTTGGAATTAGGAAGCAGAGAAATTAGAGCTTAACTCTTCATATTTTTGCCGAGAATTCATTTTCCCAAGTTGCTTTTCCACCCCTGGGAAAAATTTATATTATCTTCCCTTTCAACTCACAGTCTCCTGCCACTGTTTTTCATTACAAAAACCCCAAAGAGCTGCCTGTTGTGTTGATCTCTTGCATGTGTCGGCTGAGCGGTGTCTAATTTGGAGCCGAATCAATAAAAATCAGCTACAGCAATAAATATAAAGAGAACAGTATCTAGTTCTGATCCTTTGGTTTAAATGATCTTTGGAGGGGGTTTATATGATCAAAGCTAATATCATGGTTTTGATGGGCTTTTTTCCCCCCTCCTTGTTTTATTCATTCTTTGGATAACACCCTCCAGCCCCCGCTCTGTATGAAAGTGAAGCTGGAAAGCTTGCTTCAGTTTTCACTTGATGGAAAGCATAAAGTCCATTTGTGTGCATGTTTCTTTATAAAGTCACTGAATGTAATAAATGATTGTGAATAATCTGATAATGAGGACCCCAAAATAACAGTATTAGATCAAGAGTCTGAAAATGCTTCATTTGTTTGGGTTTCCTTGAAGTAAAAAGATATATATAACTGGAGAAACAATATTTTAAAATAATTTTGAAGCTCTGATTAGTCTTGAGAATGGAATTTACATCCAAGTCGTTTTTTTCAAATGTAACAGACAGGGTTGGTACCTAACAGCAAAACAAAAAGAGATGATTTAAAACAACAACCACATTAAAACATGTGCAGTCAAATGAACTTCTGAAGTATCATTGTTCACTTGATTTGTGAGCTACTTATTTTTTACTAATTACAATGGCTAAATATGCTACATATCATTCATCGCAATAGATTATTCATTAGTTTTCCCATGGTTATTTTCAGCACAACACTAAAAACACTACAGTAAAATATATATATATATGAAGGATTTCTTGCCCTTCACTATTGCACAGAAAACAATAATGTGATTCTTCTGCTTCTCCAGGTATAGAATTAAGATAAATAGCAAAACTGGGTATTCAGAGGCCAAGTTCCAGAATAATCATAAATACATATAGTGGATTCTGTTATTGGATTTTTGTATGTGTGTTTATAGTATAGTATAGTATAGTATAGTATAGTATAGTATAGTATGAAAAAGAAGAGCTATTTTTGGCACAGATTACTTTATCACATAACTAGGATGATACCTTTACAAATAACAATTTTGAAAGGGGAACCAATTATTGAGGGGGTGGTGGTCTCCCCTTTGTACATTGTGTTCAGGCATAGGTTAGATCAGTGCTTGTCAACTTTGGCAACTTTATTATGTATGGACTTCAACTCCCAGAATTCCCAAACCAGCATACCTGGTGGAGAATTCTGGGAGTTGAATTTATCCATCATAAATTTGCCAAAGTTGAGCAACATTGCACTTAGATTAATTTGGATTCATGGACTGAGCTGGACTTAATGATCTAAATCAGGGCTCTCAAACTCCCGGCCCACGGGCCGGATGCGTCCCACTCTAGCCATGCCCATGCCCGGTTTAACGAAGGGGGAAAAAGTCACAGTATGTCACATAATGCTGCCATGACGACATGAGTTTGACACCTCTGGTCTAAATAGACCCTTCCAACCTCATGATATTACAAAATATGGATAAAGCAGGAAAGGAATGTCCCATTATTCCTGATTGGTGTTCAATATATTAATTCTGAAAAGGGAAAGAAACGGCCTGTATTCTTGTATTGCTTTCCAGAAATCCTACGGATACAGTTCCCAGAATTCCAAGCCATTATGAATGCCTGCTCTTTTACGAACAGATTTAAATGATGTATTCAAAGCACATTCTATTTGTTTTCTTAAAAAGAAAAATCTGAAACTTGTCAACTATTTCAAGACATGGAAATTTCTTTTGAAGTTGAAAATAGGCTTTTGACCTTAAATTTGTGGCCCACTCTCATGAAAAAATAAAAGTTGTTGAAGTACAAAGATCTGTGTCTTTTTATGTGGGTTTCCCCTTTATTGAAAGAAAAATACAGATTGATGTTTTCTTTATTAACATGAGTAGGAACTGTGTACTAGTTTTCTAGATAATTTTATTGTATAGTGATGGAACATGGGCATGGATTGCTTAGCCAGAGAAAGGATGGATGCATCATTTTAAGTAGTGGAATTCTAATAATGGTTTTAGTTTCAGAATGATAAAGGCTTTAAAAAAATAAAAAAAATCCAAACTTTACTTTTGTTTATTGTGAAATCTAAAAGGGATTGCATTTAAGATTCATAGCATTCAATAGAGGGCATGATGGTTCAGTGGTTAAAGATCCGAGTTTGTCAACTAGAAAGCTGGCAGCCTCAGTTCGAGACCCAAGTGCTGCATGATAGGGTGAACTCATGTTCCTTGCCCCAGCTTCTGCCTACCTAGCAGTTCAAAAGTATGCAAATGCAAGTAGATTAATAGGTACCACTTTGGTGGAAAATAACAGTGTACCATGCATGTTTGGTATATAGCCATGCTTGCTACATGACCACAAAAAATGTCTTTGGACAACATTGGGTCCCTCAGCCAAAAAACAAAAATGAGCACCGCATCCTAGAGTTGGATACTACTGGACCTTTAATATTCAATAACCAAAAACAAATCACGTATTTCTTAATTATTGCTAATATATTTATAGTGAAAATTCTGACAAATTTGTGTTATTGTATTATTGACAGTTGTGTTATTGTCACCCACCAGATGTGGTGGTACCATATTATTAAGGCAATATGATCCAAACATTTTCAGGTATGCATTATGCTCTGAAGCCGTAGGCTGTGTACTTCTGCTCTACCCTAGTGAAAAACTAAGTGGGTTTTGACTGAAGCATAGAATTTACATTGAGCAAAGTTGACTTTGTAATTTAGGGTCTATGATATTGTGTGGTCTCTCTAATGATAACTCTTTAGTTTTTAGTCTGTCTACCTTTCTGTTAGGAACATTATAAAAATAATTCTGTTGTTTTTAAAAGTAGAAAGTAAAAACCTGGAGCAGGCAAGACAAAGAAATCATGGCTATGAAGCAATGCTTGTTTCAGCTGCAGTCCAGAGGTCTCTTACTCAGAAGCTTTGAAGAAATTTAGAACTTTTTCTTAAACCTAGAGTCATTTGATTCACACCAAGAGTTCTTCAAGTGCAATTAAGAGCTGAATAGAACCAATTAAACAATATTTCCTTAATGATAGTTTGCATGTAGCTGCTAACATCTGATGTAATGTATATCTGTACATTGACCAGTAAAAGTCCTTTGTATTGTTCTAGAATCTATTCAAAAGCCAAGCTATTTTGGATGATAGTATCTTCTTGGATGTGAAACATTATGCCTCTTCTGCTTTGCTTCTCCTAAAACTCAGATGCTTCTTATTAGTCTATATAGTCAAGTTTGCCAATAGAAAATAATCTTGGGAGCTCTAGCCTGTTCTTGCATGAAACTTTTAAGACAAACAGGCTCAGTTTCAGCATTCCTGTGGTAGCAGAACAGTATCTTCTAAAAAAATTCATAATTTGGGACCCACTTACAAAGGAAGCAGTTTTTATTTCTTCGAAATTTAACAATGAGGAGTGTCCTTAACATTACATTTAATGATGCAGCCCTACCAAATATATTCTGTATTTACCTCAGGCTGGACTATTTGCTACAAAACTCTTTGTTCATGTTCTTGTATAGAAGTTAGCATGTGGGAAGCATTATTAAAGATAAAAGTGATCAGCCATGTAAATCAATAAATCTTGCTGAAAAAGAATCTGTATGGTGCTTTAGCACTTAGATGGGAATAGGTCTAATGGACGGTGTTTACTTGGACTTCGAAAGTTTTGTTGTTGTTTAAAAGGGATAGTGAGGAAGGGGGCATGATAAGTTTAGTTACAGATGTGCATACCATGGAGAATGTAGACAATGTTTGCCCAGATATGCATGGTCTGGAGAATATGGTTGGGAGAGGTTCTTGTGAAATTAGAACTCAATCTCAACTATAAATGAGTAACACAGAAAAACATGTTTATACAGTAAATAGACACAGCATTCTTCAAGATTCAGTGAAAACCACTAATCTAAATTTGAATAGCTTTAAAGGCAATTCAAATAAACAAAAGCTCATTATTTTGTGTGTGTGTGTATGAATGTGTATATACAGCATGTGTATAATTTATGCATGTATGTACAGTATATCTGAATATACACCTATATATCTATCTAAATCTACATCTTCTGAACCAACAGATCTCCTCATATTTTTATATTTATACTTTAAGATTCAAATCAAATGTTTATTATGGTCAAAGACCAGCATAGTACTTTGAAGTTACCCGTATACTGTTGTATGAATCCTTGGATGTAAACGTTTTATCTCAGGGTATGTAACTTGATTGGAAGATCAATTGGGATCCTGCCCAGTTGTATAACATATTATAGCTGCATGTACTTGTAGGCAGATGGCTATATTTTAAAAGTGGATATCAATGGACACAATAACATATAATGAAGAGCCTAAAGCAAATGTTCTACATTCATAGAGTTTGTTATAGGATCCAAAATTGGTATAACTGTAAAATATCCCTTGTGTCAAATTTGAATCTTGGTGACTACATGAACGGATGAATGTTAGTTATTTCCTTGTCAGCAATATGGAAGTAATTTGCTATTGCCTTCTCTCATGTTTCCCTCTCCCCCAAATGCAATTCTATGATTTCTTACTGTTTTCTCATCCAGCTAGTAACTGTATTTGACCCTGCTTAGTTTTTTTCAAAATCAGCAACATGCTGCCCCTTGCTCATATATAAGATTTGATTATATTTTGGGTGAACTACTGAGATCTGACCATAGTATCTGTGCCGAGAGATCAATATATGCTACTTCACATCAGAGGTTGACCATGCATTGAGTGTAGTATTACTTCTCTCTGCTCCAGATGTGTATGTTTCTCTACTTTCATACTGAAAAGTGTTGGAAACTTCGAAGTTACACTATAATGTGCTGTTCCTGCAATTGTCTTTAATTTAAAACTGTGTTTTATTTTTCTTTACAAATTCAGTATATATTCTGCCTCTATTATTTTTACAAATATCTCAAGGTGGCAAACACATCCAACACATTTTCTTCTTCCTATAAATTAGTATAGAATTGATACCTAAGTAAACATTTTAAATATACAGTAAGAATCCATAGCAGAATAAAACTAATGTCTAGATCTTTTGTGGACCATTTTCCATTTGAGAACATTATGTATTTCAACACAAATTCTTCAAAGCCTTTTTAAGTAGTTTGATTTATGTTGAGTTCTTTTTTCTTTCAGTAGCAGAATGAGTGTCACAAAGAAGGTGTCTCAGAGTTACATGTAACAAATGCCGAGGTATTTGTCTTGAAATTTGTTGACTGGTTTCACTGTTCACATTGGCTATTAGGAATTAAGGCCAAATTGTGACCACATAGTCAATTTTTATTACTGAAATCAGAATCGGAAACATCCTGGCGGAAATTGGATCAGAACTCTTCAGTGAAATGTTTCCAGCCTTCTGATGATCAAGTTCCAAGAAAAGATCATTAAGGTTTCATAAACTCAGACCAGCTGCTTTTCTTTAAAATAGCATAATATTTTCTTCATAAATGGGACAGCCATGGTGCATAGTGAAAAAAAAGTCCTTGCATATTTTTTTTCTGAACAGCTGTTCTTTATCTTCACACTTCTTTGTTTGAGAATCGTTACAATAAAGTCTTTGATTGATTGATATGCCACTATAAATATTCTCTATCTAGGAAAAAAAAACTATATGTTTAATTATGTGAAATATACAGTTGAAGGCTTATGAGGTACAATTAAGGATGGGAGAGAGGAAATTACAAAACAAAATTATTATTTCTCTCTCTGTTTCTAGAATAAAAGTATGTTCCTCCATGTAAGTTCTACTTGGAATAGTTTCCAAGGACACCTGCACAATTCACAGATTTAAATCAAAGTTGAAACTGAAAGCTTTGGATTCCTTCTTACCCCAACATACATTAATCACTAATTAATATATGTGAATTGAGCTGTAGAAATTTGGGTCAAGGTCTGTCAGTCTCTAGATAGGTTTGAATTTGTTTTTCTTATATTAGAATATTTTCTTCTTCAAAATATTCTGCCTTGAATTGCCAACACTGCTTACTTGGCCTAAGTGTCTCTTCAAAGTTTGCTTTTCATAAAGTCATTCATTGATTGGTTTCAGCAGTTAAAGCAAACATATTGATTAATGCAGAACTGAAGAGTGAACTGAATAGTAGCATAGAACTGAAATGCTACTATAGATAGTTCTTGACTTATGATCACAATTGAGCCCAAAATTTCTGTTGTTAAGTGAGACATTTGTTAAGTGAATTTTGCCCCATTTTGCGATGTTTCTTGCGATGTTTCAGTTGTTAAGTGAATCACCGCAGTTGATCAGTTAGTAACTCGGTTGTTAAGTGAATCTGGCTTCCTCATTGACTTTGCTTGTCAGAAGATCGCAAAAGGGGGTCGCGTGATCTTGGGACACAGCAATGGTCATAAATTTGAATCAGTTGCCAAGCAGCTGAATATTGATTACATGACCATGGGGATGCTGGAAAGGTCATAACTGTGAAAAACAGTGATAAGTCAGTTTTTCAGTGCCATTGTAAATTTGAACAGTCACTAAATGAATCATTGTAAATTGAGGACTACCTGTATAGCATGAATATGCAGAGTTCATTACAGAAGGTAGTCTATCCATTGATTAACAAAGTACTAGTAACAAATAGGAAACGAAACAGATGCTCATATTGACCTATTCACAAATGTATACTGTATATCACCCAATTTCAGCCAATTATGGTGGCTTAGCTCTTTGAGAATGATGCAATAGGTTGATTTCTGCCCATAGGCCAATCGGAAAAAAGTTCTACAGTTAAAAAAGAAAGTACCTGATAGGTAAATCCATCCCTTATGTCTCTATTAATTCCAAGTGCATAGTGTCTTCAACAAGATATTGCTTTTGCAGCAAATTCAAGCAGCAGTTTTGCCACTTGTTTCCCAGTTTACCAGCCTAGAAGCACAGAGAAGAGGAGCTGTAGTGTTGCTGGAATGCTGCAGCTATAGTTGTGGATTTTATTTTACTATATTTGCAGGGGTGCGGTTGGTAGTAGGGATGATTGCAGAAAAAGGCTGCTGCTGCTGCTGCTTAATCCTCAGGAGAAACTCTTACTGGTAGGATGATCAAAATCTTGATAATTACACTTACTCTGTTTCTCACATTCACTGTTCCACACCTGATTATTATGAAATAATAAATGCTGTCCAGGAATTTAAATAATATATGCTTTTCAATGGTAAAAGAATAAAGTCATGCAGAATCCTTGTAGATTTTGGTCTAAATCTTAACTTTCATACCTCAAACTGGTCAGAGTTTATGTTCATGGGAAAGAGCTTTTCCACATATCCTTCTCTCTGCAACTCTGGGCCTCTTCAAATTGCTCTTTGTGGAAAGGACATGACCTCATTACTTTTACAACCTTTACAGACAGCTGTGAATGCATATTGGAAGTCCTAATAACATCCTGTGCACATTGGCCAACTCTAAGCATCTGCCTATATCTGTTCTCTTACTATGGAAATAGTAAATGGAGTTTGGATTTCATTGAGCAAAATTCTTCCACAGTCAAATCTTAACAGTTGCACTATTTGACATTGCACCATATTGTGTGTGTGTGTGCCTTTCAAGGTGATCTAAATGATGAAAGCAGTATTGTGCTATCATCCCAGAGACTTCTGCCCATTTGATAGGAGCATCAAAAGTAGAGTGCAGTTTAAATTAAAACAGTGCAATGTGATTTGGAATATCATTCCTTCAGAAATTAGACTGGCCTCCAGTTTGACAGTCTTTCACAAGGCCCAGAAGACTTGGTTTTGCCAACTGGTCTGGGGAACCCAGACCGTGATGGAGCCCATCAAATGGCTTATTTGACTGTATGTTGTTGCTGGGGTGTGTGTGTGTTGTTTATTTATTTTTATTTTCCATACTGTGTTTTTATTGCTTGTAAATGCCTAGAGTGTGAGTGAGTAGGTGACTATATAAATTTCATAAATTTCATAAGTAAATAAGTAAATAACAAACACATAATATATACACACATACAAGCATACGTACAGTACATACATCCTTTTTTATGGAAGTTTCAAAACTTGTGCACACCTTTCATTATACTAAATGTTTCTCACATTTTTGAAGTTCAGTGCTTCATTTCTAAAACATAAGTTTTAACTTGAAGTTTCCCTAAGGAGGCTTAGAAGTTAACTAGAATTTCTAAAGTTTAATTCCAGAATATAGATTATGATTGCTGTTTACATTTATATGGTTAAGAACAGTTCAAAGAATCTTTAATTTATATATAGTGACATATAGCAGGCTGTTACCATACTCCATTCCTGATATATGAGGAACAGTTATTTTAAAAATCTCATTTGGAAAACTTTAGTTTAAACTGGCATTTAAATCTCATAAATCATAAGGAAAGATTATTCAAGAAGCATTTCTGTATATATCTAAACATAAATCCTTTGAGCATAGGAAATGTAGCTGCTCAGTGTCGCCTTGTACCGTGAGATGAGCAACATATAAACGAATAAAAGTGGTTTTCTAAAAAGAAAGGGAGACTGATTGAACAGATGCTAGATCTTGTTAAGGGTCCTGAGTCCAAAATCGTTTGAATAAAATATTTTTCAAAAGATACCACACCAGTGTTTCGCTCTACATTTTGGTAGTATCTTACCAATGGAAGGTTCCTTAGTTGATTGGAGAAAAAACATGTTGGTCTCATTGGAAGAAACTCACTTTGAAGATCTGCTTTTTTTCCCCAGACAACAAAAGCATTGTTAAGTAATGTGCCACATATGGATCTAAATTCAGTTGTTGCTTGATGAGTTAACAATATATTTTTAAAACAAAATGGATAGGAAAGCTAACAAATAAGAATATGGGTTTTGGAAACAAGAGTTCTGAGCCAGATTTAAGTCAAGAAAAAGTGGGATCATAAGGAACAATACTAATCTGTGTAGGCCTGAATTCACCTCATGAAAGTTATTGGTAGATACTTGATTAGATAAGCCAAAAAAAATTACACAATATCTCAAGGCATATTATCAGTTTATTCTGTGAAAGAATGGTGGGCTTCACCTCAGTTCAGTTATCCACAAAGAGATACAGAAAATACTAATCAATCAATATTCCTGGTAATTCTTCTGACTTCTAGTTCAGCCTCTTTAACCAAAACTATGAACCAGTTTTCCATCAAGATTTTTATGACAGTGAATCAATGATAATGTGCCAAAATACACATGAGCAGAGAGCTAGCCCATCTGGGGTCCTTTGAAACATTGCCCAATAATTTAGAAAATATACTTTGCGCATTGCCTCTTCATTGTTAGTTTTTAAATTCAAAATCACCCAGCTGGGTGGATGCTTGAATATGAATGCAATGAATACTAAGGAGGGAGGAGGAACATCAAACAAAAAGACCATATTAAAATTACACATGCAAAACAGAAAGGAAAAATGCCTGCCTACAATTTTTTAACTCTTAGTTGACAGACATAAATTAGAAATGCAGTTGATTGACAGAATGTTATTAAGGCTTCCAATTGTTGATTTTGGTTTGGTTTGGCTATTGGTTGTACTAGTTTAGTATTATGGTTTTTACTGCTTTGTGTGTGTGTGTGTACCTATGTGTGGTTTTAACTTCATTATTACTATTTTGTTTAACATATATTGACTGCAAATGGTGTTGCGTTACTGCTTGTTATGCTATAGGAGAGCCCTTTTGAGTTGAAAGCTGCTTATAAATATTAATATCATGCAACACATCTGAAGACTGCAGCTGACTGAAAATATAATAAGTATGTATATTGAACATCTGACTTGGCCCAAACACAGCAACCCTAAGTTAGACAATTCTTCAAGGCCTCAGCAGAAGACTTTTCATTGAGGCTCCATAATTGACATTGATTGTTCAGGATGCCATATGCCTGCAAACCATCTGGTATATACGTGATTGAAGCATGAAATCCAAGTAAAATTGCTTGAAATTCAGATGTTGTTGTTGTTTAACCACCAACTGCAAGCGAGGATATTTCATATTTTTTTTTCCTCTGGTTAATATAACTCTGTATGTATCTCTGGCCTAAGTCCAAAAAGCAACCTCTTTCATCACACTGAAATATAAAACCTCCCATTTGAGTTCATGTCAGTTACTGGTCCTCCCCTAATGAGCAGTTTCACAAGGCCACATGTAACTTTTGGGCACAGTGCCACGGTACACAAAGATAGTCAGCAAAATAAAGCAACACTTGACCTGCTACAATTAAAAGATGACTTTGATGGAAAAAGTAAAAACATGAGGCAGCAGTAACGTAAATCTTGTATTTAAGAACACTATTCCAATACATGTTAAAGAGAGCAGCTATGATGGCCAGCATTTTCTTTATATTATAAGGACAATATGTGATACTTCTGTTGACCTAAATTAACAATTTTGTTTCAGAGTTGGATGATACCATATCTTCAGCATCCTAAATGAATCTGGATATAGTTTCAGTGAAAATGTGATCTTTAAATTTAAATGGCTTAAACCAGAATATATAAGGGATTTCCTTGTTCACAATATAACTTGTCCACTTCCTAAGGTCAGATTCCTAGTCTTCTTCTTCACCTAGAGTGAATACACAGTAAATAACACCTTTTTTGTCACTGAAGGGTGTGTGGTGGGTCACCAATTAAAGACACTGAGCTTGTCAGCTGGAGAGCTGACAGCCTGGGTTTGAGACCTGAGTTCTGCACTATGGGGTGAGCTCCCATTACTTGTACTAGCTCCTGCTTATCTGCCAGTTCAAAAGCATGCAAATGCAAGAAGATTAAAAGGTACCACTTTGGTGGAAAAGTAACAACATTCCATGCACTTTTGACATAAATCCATGCTGGTCACATGACCACAGAAAATGGCAGAACAATGCTGGCTCCCTTGGCCAGGGAATGGTGCTCATCTAGGATACAACTGACAGGGCATGTCAAATTTTTCAAATTTCAATTTCCAATCATTAGGGATACTCAAAAGTTGTGACATGCCTTGGGGATTGTAAAAATATTTTGGTTACTTTAATATAATTTAGATATGCTTAGTAAGTAACTACATAAGTATAACTTTTTAACATTTTATTTGTTTCCATATTAACACCTAAAAACTGGTGAGAATCAAACAGCATAGAAATGCTAGTAATAGGTAAATAGCTGTATATTTTGCATTGAGGAAAATGTTTTTATTCCAGCATTGTTGACATTTTTTGTAAAACTTCATTTGTGACTTCTGTTTTACACATATTATTTAAATATTCTAATATTTAGCATAATTTTAAATCCTTACAAGTAAGTGATGCATGGTCACAAGAAGAGCAAGAAAAGATCTTTGTAAAATAAATGAACACAAACACACCCACACACACAACTTTTTCAGAGTGAAGAGTTTAAACTATTAGCTCACATATAGAGCTCAAAAAATATTTCTGCAACTTCTACATGTCCCTCAGTGTTGCTCCTGTACTCATATTTGTCACAGTTGGTGACAGTGTCACAAAGCACAAACAGTTTGAACTTTGTTTTCTGCATTACATCCTATTTGGCCTTTAGTTGTCCAAAGTGCCTGGTAATCATGAAACCCTTGCGCTGGCTAACCATTAACACAAGAACGTTTGTACAATTTTATTGGCTTATCTCTTATAGTTGTCCAATTTGGAGAATATTATAAAAGCAGTTGCCACTAATAAGCACCTTTATTCTGAAAAAAAATATTCTGTCAATCTCCCAAACATTGAGTATGGAAGGAGAAGTCTTATCACTGTGTCATTGATTACAGAATAACAGAACAGAAAGTAGAGTTGGAAGGGATCTTGGAGGTCTTCTAGTCCAACCTCAGGAAACCTTATACCATTTCAGACAAATGCTTGTCCAATCTCTTCTTAAAAACTTCCAGTGTTGGACCATTCACAACTTCTGAAGGCAAGTTGTTCCACTGATAAATTGTTCTGTCAGGAAATTTCTTCTTAGTTCTAGGTTGCTTCTGTCCTTGATTAGTTTCTATCCATCGTTTCTTGTGCTGCTTTCAGGTGCTGCTTTACAGCAGAACAAGATTCCCATTTCTCTAATAGATCAAAGGCCATTTCCCCCAAGCTTTGAGCAGGGGTGCAGGAATAAACTTGGTTCATATTTTTATGGGCCGATGGTGTTACAATCAAGATGGACCTTACTAGATTTCTGGGTTTTCAATAATTCTAATAACACAAATGGATTATCCCACAAAAATCAGTTCCCAAAATAGCTGAAGCCTACCTGCTATTCAGTGTTATCACTGCAGAAAAGATCACTGGAACATTTCAAAACAGACTCCCCACAGTATGTTTGTGGCTCAGTCTATGTTCATAGATGGTGATGGTAGAGGGAGAAGATAACTTTTCCAGGTAGTAAGAAGCAGTTGATGAGTGTTGCATTTCCTCATTGTCTTCCTCTAATGATAGTCTTTCTGAGAGTAGAGCCTAGTGCACAAATTTATAGTATATGTCATCCTTACTTATGTTAATGCTCTTCTTCTACCTATTTCCATATTTATGTATTGCTGTACACATACTATCCCACTTCATGCTCTTTCTGTTCTTCTGCGTAGATTGCATCAGCAGCTTTGGCTTTGTTTTTCTCTTAATTACAAATGAGAAGTCTTGGGAGACAAATGTAGAGAACCCCAATTAACAGCAATGGGAATAAGAAGTCTACAGCTGGCCAGATACAGAAGTGTGCCAGAATCATGCTGTTGCCTCTGGCAGCTGAAACATAGCCCTTTCAAGGTACAGCTCAGGCACAAAGCCATCCACGGCAGAACCCCATACTTGTCTGCAGGGAGTATATTTATACTGCCATGCATGGACAATGAAAACTGCAATGTTTGCTAAACTCATAGATAACGCATTGAAGAGCAACACCACATGGATTCTGGCTTATATGGCTGGATAACTGACTCTGTAGCTTAAAACGTAAGATTATCTATTTTGGAAAGTTTCTACTCTGCTGCAGAAAAACAAACAAATATATCCCACCATTTCCATGACCTAGGCTTAGTTGCAACCTAATCACAACCACTCAGTGATTCAGTGATAAGCCATTCCTATCCTGGCATTGCAGGTATTTTTTTATCCCTCAGGAAATGGAAACAAAAGTTATCACAGCGATGGTCGGAGCTATATGTGTACGTGGCTTAATTTATCCTAATGTTTCTTGCGTTCCTGAGACAGACTGCAGCTGTTCTTGTGATGTGGAATTTGACAGCACAAACTGGTCTAAACCATGGCGAGCCAAGGAGACACTGCATCAGTAATGCTCTCTAGTTTCCCAGCTCTTTAGAAAACTTCCTTTTCTTCTGGACCAATCAACCATGTATTTGTTAGCACTGTTGCTGATAAAGCCCCTTTCAGAGGGTGAAATCTTTTTTTACGTATAACTTTCCTCCTGCCCTTGCTGGTGCTTCTGTCCGGCCACATTTCTTCAATCAAATCTTCAGCATTTTGAACTCTGGAAAGGAGCAGATTCGATGCTTGGGAATACTGTTCTTTCCCACCAGTTTTCTTAAGAGCAAAAGGCCTGTTCCTTGTTTTGGTGGTCATTAAAAAATAAAATAAAATATCCATGTGAGACTGAAACTGTGTTGTAGTACATGGCAAAGCTGTAACTCTACTCTACTGTTTCTCCTTCCCCTCCCTCTTCCACAGCCAACAATATTTCTGGTTATGCTCAGCTGCTGTAATAAGATCTCTTTGCTGCTTGCTGCTCTGGAGCTTATTTGTCTTGGCACTCTGCTTACCGAGGCACTTTAAAACAGAGGGTCAGTCAGAGATGCTTGGGGTTATTTCTTCCCTTTTTCCTGCTTTCTTGGAATGGTTTTGCAAGTAGAAGAACGATGTTCTCTTTGACGTTCTTCCATTTACACGCTGAGGGAGCACCTTTTCAGTAGGGCAGAAGGAAAGTCTGCTACAATACGGAACATAAAAGGTCCAGCGGGAAATTACAGATGGTCCTCATCTTACAAAAGTTCATTTAGTGACCATTCAAAGTTACAACGGCACTGAAAAGACCTTTTTCACGGTTACGACTGTCGCAGCGGCCCTGTGGTCATGAGGTCAAAGTTCAGATGCTTTGCAACGGACTCATAGACATGACAGTTGCAGTGTCCCAGGGCCATGTAATCGCCCTTTGTGACCTTCTGCCAAGATTCACTTAATAACAATGTCACTAACTTAAACGTTGAAGTGATTCATCGAACAATGGTTGCAAGAAAGTTTGTAAAATGGGGCACAATTCCCTTAACAAATGTCTCACTTAGCAGCTTGATTTTGGGCTCAAGTCAAGAATTATTTGTATTGGAAGCTCCAATTGGCTGTCTTGCATATTAAGAAAGATAATCTTGGCATTATCTACCATTGATGCAAAACATAATGGTTTAGCTGCTGATGGTTACAGGAATCACACCTATAATGCAAGAACTCCACCTGTTGTTAATTAAATATATTATTATATATAGCCCCCTTTATGGCTCAGGGTTTTAATACCTTCGGAACTGCCTGCTGCAGTTTAAAAAAAAATCTGCCAATATATGCACAGAAGGGATGCTACAGATTTCTCACCTGCCCCTGAAGAAATGAAGGTGATGAAGCCCCAGAGAAAAAGCCTCTTGGTCTGAACACCACAATCCAAAGTTTAGAGGATGTGACTTTTCTGCTGATGCTTAGGAAGACTGTGAAAACTGCTTTTCTGTGACGCCTTCAAAGATGTCATATAATGGCGGGCAACAATTACAGATAATAGTCAAACTAGTTACTGGCTATATTGGACGATGATATTGTTTTAAATATTGTTTTATGCAGTGTTTTGTTCTTTTTATGAACTGTAAGCTTCCTGGATGACGTGGCATACAAAGAGATGTTTAAATAAGTACAGACATAAATAAATGATGATTTTGCATGTACAGGTCAGAGAAAACTGCTAGTTTAAGATCCAAATGGCTGCACAGGGACATCTGAGTATTTCTGCCTCTTCTATTTCAGCTTAATGGTGCATCGCGTTATAGCTTTTTTAGTTCTAGGAATATAAAATCATTACTATTTGATCAGTTCGAAGTTGAGATGTTATTGGTTTTTATCTTCCACAAAAGAATTGTAACATAGCTATCACAAAACAGTGAAATCATTACATTTTTTTATGTAGCAGTTTTATGTAGCAGTAAATAGCAGTAAATAGCAATAATGAAAGACTTTTCGTTTTACAAGGCTTTGTTAAGAGGTTCCCCTACTTTTCAAAGCTTTAGATTTCTACATTACTATTAATGTAGCAATTGATGAATAGATGTCTTCATGGTTTACCTGCCAAAGAAAATGAAAGCTTTTTATTCTACAAATGTTTAACAATATTTAGAGCTTTTTGTATCATCATTATTAATATCAACTCAGCCTCTCCATTGCAAAGTGAATCAAAATATTTGTTATTTTTCTCATCTCATGTAAAAAAAAATACTACAAACTGCTTAGAATGGAAGGTAGAATGAGCAGAGCATAGAACATGTTATTGTTAATTAAACCAAAGTAGGGTTAGATTAAACAATGCATACACGTGTATGTTAAGCAGTTATTTTTTTTAATTCAATGTACTGCTTTGTAGAGGT
Organism: Oxyrhabdium leporinum; assembly: GCA_032468155.1. NCBI lineage: Eukaryota > Metazoa > Chordata > Lepidosauria > Squamata > Cyclocoridae > Oxyrhabdium > Oxyrhabdium leporinum. Next base: position 92,557 of record JANHFL010007171.1, on the reverse strand, counting down.
AATTAGGAATAAAAGAGTAGTTAGGGTGAGAAAATACCCATATCCATATCCACCATGTGCTCCAAGTAACACTTCCCTCTTTATCACTTTTGTTTTGAAACTTTCCAAGTTTCCTTTTGATCCTTTTGCTGGAAGAGGATCTTAGGAGGCTAATTTGGAATAGGATGATGGTGTGAAGAGAATAATTACTCCATTTTGACAGGGAGAAGTCATCTTCTTGAGTTTCTCTGGACTTTGTTCATAGGCCTGATCTGTATGTCTAGGAAGCTGTTTAGGAGTTTCCTGCAAGTGGTCTCAGATATGTTAGATATGAATTAGACATCCTTTTGGCAGATCTGTCTGGGGACATTATACAGATACTCCTCAATTTACGACCACAATTGAGCCCAAAATTTATGTTGCTAAGTGAGAAATTAGTTAAGTGAGTTTTGCCCCATTTTACAATTTTCTCACCACATTTGTTAAGTGAAGTACTGGAGTCCTTAAATTAGCAACGTGGTTGTTAAGTGAATCTGGTTTCCCCACTGACTTTGCTTGGAGAAGGCTGCAAAAAGGGATCACGACTGCAACCATCATAAATGTGAGTCAGTTGCCAAGCATCTGATTGTAAATCACGTGACCATGGGGATGCTTCAATGGCCATAGGTGTGAAAAATGGTCATAAGTCCCTTTTTTTCCAGTGCCATTGTAACTTCGAATCATCACTAAGTGAACTGTTGTAAGTCAAGGGCTACCAAGGAGATATGTATTGTGATATGTCTGTCACCCATTTATGTATTTAATAAATTTATATAGCTGCCCATCTCATACACATGATTTGTTAACAATTGACAATGCACCAACCCTTTGTTTTGTCATTTTACTGTGAAAAGGAAGAATGAGTCAGATCTTAGTTTTCCATATACTGTATGACAATCTGCATTCTGGATTAGTCCAGAAAAGAAAAGGTATTTGGCTGCCAAAGATTCCCTGTCGTTTAGGAAACATAAGAAAAAAATGAACGATTTTTTAAAAAAGAAAGTAATAAGAACAAATGCAGTAATCAACACATGGCGCATGTTCAGAGAAAGGCTATTAAGATGGTGAATAGTTTGGAAATTAAGTCCTGTGCAGAACAAAGAATATGAATATGTGTAGACTATAGAAAAATTTACCAAGGGAAGATATGACAACATATCCTATAAGTTTGGAATTATATAGCAAGCACCAAATTGGGCTCTAGATTCTCAGTCTTTGGCTGAAGCTTGGTCTATGCTTTCTCCTGAAAATAGTTATGTCGGTTACTGCTGTTGCAAAAATAAATATTCTGTAAAAAAGGACCTGCCCCAAAGGAATGGGGCAGTTAGTAGAGAAATATGCATGTTTAATTCTGCAGCTACCTCAATGTATTTGAGGAACTACCAAAACATTAGGAAGGGTTGATCTACTGTATTAGCCAGTCTGCAGACTTGTTTTCAAACATTTATTAGACTTCCATCTTTGCAATTTTCATTTATGTTCATTAATAGCTGTTAACTGTAGCCAATGCTTTTGTACAGGTTAACAAAAATGGTAAAACTCTCTTAGAAAAAATTATATTGTCCAATACTTGTGATAATTGGATAGTTCTCTTAATGAGAGAACAGTGCTGCGCTGTGACTCATCAGTTTTCTCAAGGAAATAGACCTCTATTATAAAAATAAAATGCTTTTAAAAATTATTTATTAGTCAGTCAAAGGCCTCTAACTGCATTCAAAGGTGATTGTACAAAAACCAATGGCCAGTTATATGTAGCATTCTAGTTAACTCATGAGTCAAAAAGTAAGTCTTCTGAGCTGTGATGTTGCAAAATCCAGAACAAGTTTATTTCCAAAGTTTTAGCAATGTAGTAATTTTTACTTAAAATTATTTTATTTACTTGGAAAATGATTGACAACTTGGGGAGCATTGACAATCTTTGTGGACAGAAAATTGGTGTTACATGAGAAAAACAACAACATTTAACTGTTTCAGTACTTCTTGCAATTATTAACCCAGCTTCAGTCAAGAGACTAATCTAAGGGAAATGCAGACCCATAATTTATAAGGTCATTTGAAAAGTGTACCAATGAAGGTCTGTCTTTAATAAAGGATTTAGCCAATTGAAGCTCTGCACTTAGGTTTCCTATTTTTTTTTTATCATTCTCAGGAGCATGTGTTAAAATTTAACAGAGTACATTTAAATCCACTTCACTCCCATGCTCAAGCAAATGTTTGCCTGGTGCTAGGATTACCGTATATTACAGTTGCTCCCTGAATCTGTTTCGTAATTTGGAAGCAGAGTGATCTGTCAGGGTGTTGAAAGTCTTTCTCAACCTCAACAACTTTAAGATATATGCACTTCAAATCCCAGAATTTCCCCTAGTGTGCCAGTTGGAGAATACAGGGAGTTGAAGTCCATGTATCTTAACATTGTTGAGAAACACTGTTTCAGAATTTTTCCTTTTCACACCTCTCTTCAGAATTAATGTGCCATCAACAATATATATGGGGACTTTTCTGGAAGTTGGTGAGAAAGTTTTAAACTTCCCACATTTTGTTTGCAGTTTCAGAACTGCTACAAAAACTATAAACACTGTACAATTTTAATGTGGACTCAAGATTCAGATTTTTCTTTCCGTAACGGTGTTGTTAGAGGCACAGATATCTAGTATCTTAAGCATATGTTTACTCAGGTGGGAGGAGAAGGTATTGATCTGAGTAGTTAATAGCATCAATTTTTAGATGATCCAATTTTTCAGAAAGGAAAGATGCAGTGATTAAATTTAGTATAGATAAATAATCCTTATAATTTTAACTAAAACACCCAGGCATTTTAAAGATCTGCCTTAGCAACAGCAATAGCACTTAGACTTATATACCACTTGACAGTGCTTTACAGCCTTCTCTAAGCAGTTTACAGAGTCAGCATATTGCCCCCAACAATCTGGGTCCTGATTTTGCTGACCTCGGAAGAATGGAAGGCTGAGTCAACCTTGAGCCAGTCAGGATCGAACTCCTGGCAATGAGATGAGTTAGGCTGCAGTAATACATTCTAACTACTGCACCATCTCATCTTCAGGTATTTGAAGTAGTGCATTCCTTCTTTTACAAACTGTTGTTCTCATAAGTCAGAATACTTATTCTTTTCATGCATAACCGCAATTATATGAAATATTATTCAATGAAACCACTGATTAAAGCAATAAAGTAATAAATTATGATAGAGCTTGTGAAAATTAAAGTTTAGACCTCTCCAGATGTGCATTTTAATACAGTTTTTCCATTACAAGTCATCTTTGACTTAAAGCGATTCATTGAACAATCGTTCAAAGTTACAACAACCAAGTTTTTTACACCTGGTCTTTGCACTTAAGACCATCACAGCATCCCCACAGTCATGTTCTCAAAATCTGACCACTTGGCAACCAGCATGTATACAATGGTAATAGCATCATGGAGTCATGTGATCACCATTTTTTATCTTCATAGCTAGTTTCCAACAAGCAAAGACAATGGGCGAAACCAAGTTTGCTTAACAACTGGAGTGATTTGCTTAACTGTGGCAGAAAAGGTCATTAAAATCAGAAACGACTCACATAACAACTGCCTTGTTTAGCAGCCAAAATTTTGTTTCCATTATGGTCATATATTGAGGACTGTCTGTTTATCACTGAGCATTGTGTGTGTCTATTTTGCTTAAATGCCACTCCAGTTCTTAGGGGCTTATGTTGTGACCCTGTAAGCAATTTGCAAGTAGTCTGCAGAACTGAATCCATTCACACAAATGACTGACTTAATTCTTAGCTTTTCCCCCACCACCACCTCCATACAAACAAACATGGGGAAAAAACCCACTGAAAATCCCAATCCTTATAAAAACAACAAAATTTATACTGATTTATTTACATTGAAATTCTTGCTTGGTATAACTGTGCTTTTGAACCCTTTGAATATTTTTTTTAATCTCACTTTTGCTCAATAAAAATTAAATAATACTAATAATACTAATAATAATGCTGGCAGCAACCCATATCAACCATCAGTGCTAGTCAATGATATTTGTGAAAAAAAATGTTCAGTTGACTGACTTTCATGTTTAATGAATAAAAGAGATGATGATGATGATTATTAATTTGCATTGTTAAACCCTGGTTTCTTTCTTTCCTGCCCCACCCCATCCAAAGCTAAAAAGTCATTTGCTGGCAAGTAAAAACCAAGTTGTCATACAACAGATTACAGCTACACAGGAAGGTCCCCTTTTTGCACAAAAGAGTAAAGTTCTTTAAATGATTATTTATTCATTACATTTATATGTTGACCAAAACTACTCTGAACAGCTTGCAGTGTAGTAAAAATAAAAATATAAAAAGAGTTATAAATATAAACACAATTAAAATCACAAGGATTAAATGCAGAGGTGGTATTCAGCTGGTTCAGACTGGTTCTACTAAACCGGTATTAATGATTCTGCGCAGTTCAGAGAACCGGCAAATCGCACCACCAGTTGGCCCCACCCCACCCTATATATCTTGTCTTCGCCACATGGCCCAGCTAATCTCCGTGTTTTGCCTCCACCCCTTGCCCGCTCTGCTCACCAAAGCCCACTCGCCTTTCACCTTGTGTCAGGGCCCGGGGACGCGTGCACACACACACACACACACACACACACACACACACACACACACACTAATTAATCCTTTAAAAACCAAAGTGTCTATTGTGGATATAACCCCAGAAATTAATTAAGTATGTCCACAACTGCAGGAGAGATCAAACATAAATATTCCAACCTGTTCTACTGGAGATAGGTTTAGTCTTTTCAAATAAGGTCCAAAGTCTGGGAACTAAAACTAGAAAAAGTGGGGGTTACTATCTTCTCATCAGACTCATATTAAACTCAAATTTCCCACTAGGAAGCCCAGTAATTGAAGCAAAGGAAACATCTGTTTCAGGAAACTTGCATCTGCAGAAAAAAGTACAATATTTAGGCAAAGTGCTAAGTTCAATTTTCATGTCTTTTTACTCCGTTCTTCAGACTGTGTTCATGAAATTATGACATTTCCACAGTCTTTTCCATAATTTGGTTCTTTAACTTGAAACCTCTGCAGTATCTTCTCAAAGAAGATGCAAGATAACTTTGTTTCATAATCATCTTGTCTGTAGCCTTATATTTTATCTGGGGTTTAGTTTTTCCTTTACTTAAGTTACTATATATTTTTTCCATGAACACGAGAGCTTTGTAAGTTAGCTCCTTCAATATCAAGTGTTTGCATTTTAGTAACTGAAGTTAAAGTGTTTTTATTTTACCTTTTCCTTTTTAAAAATGGTTTTGTTTTCTGTGAGATAACTTTGCAGTTCTCGGTCTCCAGCTCTAGCAACCATCTAGTATAAGACCCAAACATCAGAAGGCTGCTGTTCCTTCCCGTTTTCCCAGAACAGAAGAAACTTTTCCCATCGTGTCTGAAAGAATCTCCATCTGTATAATTTTAGGAGCCTTTTGTGAGATTAGATCAAGTCCTATCCAAGCCACCTGCCAGAAGAAATTAGCAAAGCCTTTCTGAAGAGCATTCGGTTTGGCGTATGTAGGGAATGGTAGTATATTTGGGGTGCTCACTATATATCTGCCTTTTTGTAGTCTAGTTTTTATTGTATTTGTAAGCTGCCAAGAGTTGGACAGATTGTGGAAAAATAGAAATCAAATAAAGAAGCCCTTAGTTAACAGGAGGGGGGGGGTAACTTGACTGTTGCATGTCTTTGCATATCAAAAATACATCACAGTGGAAATTTTATGTATTCTTGCTTCTCTTCAGTTATGAAATCTAGTGTGTGTGTGTGTGTGTGTGTGTGTGTATTTATATATTTATATATATATGGAGAGAGAGAGAGAGAGAAAGAAACACATGTACACTCTGATGGCCTGCTACTTCTGACTTTAAATCTTGCCAAAAGTGTTCAGCAAATTATAAGGTTAATTAAGACAGAAAGGCTGATGGGTGATTGACCTTCCTTTTATAAATCCCTCATTGTTGCTTCACTTAACTCTGCCAAGAAATCTTATTCTCTTTGATGTTAATGTAATGGGATTAAAATAAACTTGCTACCCTTCAAGACTGAGGTCGCAGGAAGATTCATTAAGACAGGTTTGATTAACATGGCTGTTTTTCCTTGGATAAAAAGTCCTGTTACAATGTTTATTAGTTCTGTAAGCTTTAGCTTGTTTTTCATGCATCACCTGGATTTTTTCACTTGCACTGGACAGTATTTGTGAAACCAGGACATTCTGGATATGTCAGACTATCATTTTGGCTTGAGGAAAACATACACTTCGGAAAGGATGTGCACTTTCTTTGTCTAAGTGGTTTATATTCTGCCTTTGAGTACAAATTAATCTAAACTGGCAATGTAAACCAAAGTCCACTGCTCCATAATGTATAGATAAGATCAGAAAAATGTACAAGCTTAGAATACTATTTATATTCCATAACAATGGTCCTTCAGTAAGTTCAGTTGTTTTGATTTTATACTTTCTATGTAGAATGATGATCATTGTTTTGGTCAGGTTAGATACAAGGGGATTTTGAGAATATGTCAGGAGCATTGTCACAAGATGGCGGCAAGAATGGGGGCCAATTTGTTAATGAAATGGTGTAGTCAGTCATAAATGCTGAATTAGTTGAAGGCAAATTGGTGAACTCTCCCATTTGTTTTCAACAAAATACTTTTTAATTCATAGAATGGTAATTAGTTCATCTTATCTTTATTGGTCTATGTTCTTGAGGCAGTCTGACACACTTGTAATCAAAGAAATGGATCCTCCTTTTTCATATTGTCTAACAATGTCTATAGAGTAGTGTCTCCCCAACCTTTTGGGCACTAGGGACCGGTTCTGTGGAGAGAGATTTTTCCACAGACCAAAGGTTTGCTTGTTTCTAGCATGCCACAGACTGGTGCTGGTCTAGGGACCCCTGCTGTAGAGCAGGGGTGTCAAACTCAATTTCATTGAGGGCCGCATCAGGGCTGTGGTTGACCTTGGGAGGCTGGGTGGATGTGGCCGGCTGAGTGGATGTGGCCAACTGGGTAGGCATGGCCATCTTGACACCACTCACGGGCATGGCTGACTTGGTGGACGTGGCTGACTGGGTGAGAGTGGCGAGCTTGACGCCACTCCCCAAATCGCTGGCATGTTTCCTCTTTGCACTGGGTAGACTGGGCCGAAGCCATGCTGGTCCGATGTTTCCTCTTCGCATTAGGTAGACTGGGCCAAAGCAATGTGGGTCAGCTGCTTACATTTTCCAGGACGGCCCCATGGGCCATATCTGACTACATTGCAGGCCGTATCTGGCCTTGTGTTTGACACCTCTGCTATAGAGTATCTGAGGGATCTAGAAAAATTCTATTAAATTTGCTTTAAATGAAGTATTGCAATTGCTTTGCTTTGCAGAAAGCCAATGCTTCTTTAAAATGATTTTAATTAAATCCTTGCCCTTGCTGGTAGTAACCTACCCAAGGAATTTAAAAACTATGCAAACAATGAATAACGGGATAGACAGAGAAACATAAAAGTGGCTGCTGAATTCTCTCATTGAATTGTTGTAAGTCGAGGACTACCGTATATCTATTTAAATGCCAAATTTATTAGATTTTGTCGTTTCTATTATTCCTGATTTTTCCATTGAACTATTTGCTCTATTATTCCTTAGTATACATACATACACACATACATACCTTTGCGACAAAAAATTGGTGTCTACTGTTATGTGGGTAATGCCATTTCTGAGCAAGGATATAAGCTGCTAAGGAATTTTGTGTTTCAGGTTGCATATTTTCTTCTCTTTAAAAGACAAGGGGCTCACATATTCTCGGCTTTAAATAGTAGCAGCTTTAAAGGGAAAATAGAGGCCTAGTTTATCACCCTTATGGCAGATTGCTCTGGGTGTAAGAATCATATAATCTATATTGATCTAATACTTTCTTTAATCCCTTTTAAATAATCACTTGGTGTTTGCTTGAAACCATCAAAGCCATAAATTCCCTGTATTTGTTTCTCTTCAAGTCCAGCATGTAATTACAAGCTTTGGAAGTGACTGGTTTCAGCTGAACTTCAAAAAGAGCGTCAAGCCATTTTAATCTTTCCTAGATTACATGAAAGTGGTAGCTGTGCTGTGCTGTTTGAAGGATTAACTGACCGGCGCTTTAAGCTGTGCCTCCTGCAAAGTGGTGGCCCAGGTTTCACTCATGTGTAAACTAAAGAACCCGGATTGGTGAGCAGATGATGCTAGCCCTTCAAAGCTGCATGCTTTGTTGGTTTTTAATGGGAGACCCTGATGTAGAAAGATTTGAACTATAACCTTGACCTCACCAACCTTGGATCAACAGGAGTAATTTGTTAAGAGATACTGTGTGTCCAAAATCTGTTGCATGTTAGTTGCTCTGAAAGCAGGGGAGAGCCTGGCCACTTAATTTTTGTTAATGTGACTTGTAATTTCTATCTACCTAGACACTAATTTTAATCATGGCTGCACCTTCCTTTAAAATACCTTTATGCTAAGAATAATCTACCTCTCCCTTTTCTGTGAGTTACATTAATTTTTATTATATGTTAGCTGCAAGCACACATTCCATCTTTACAAGCTCACCAATTATTTTTGTGCCATTCCTCCCTGTTTTAGGGCTTTCCAGACCTCCCAGAATACTGTGATTTAACTTTCCCCAAATCTCAAAAAGAAAGCATTGAAATCTCATAACATGGGCCACCTTGCAAAGATGCATCTATGGACACTGCTGCTATTATTATTATTTTAATGGAGTGGGTAGAAATCTGTGTGTTCATTCCCTGTATTTGGGGTGGTAGTTGAATCCTGATATAAACAAAAATGTACCTGAAATTGCTTCCTTCTAAGGAGGGAGGGGAATATTTTTAATATGTATATGTGTATATGTATATGAAGGGGGGGCAAATTAGACTTTTGAGCAATTTATTATTTTTTTTCCAAATGCCTCCCTGCTTTCTATGTCATAGTATATTGCTAATACTTCTATATGTGTATTTAATTCTTTCCTGTTAATTAGTATAACAATAATCTGCTTTAATACTTGAAGTGAATAAATGTTACCATTAATTAAGAATTGTCTCTAAATCATAATTTCAAACCGCAGTGTAGGATAGATGATCAAACTATGGTTTGGATGCAAACATACTTAACACTGGCTATGACGTGTGTCAAGCTCAAGTCACGGCATCGTTACATGTCATATTGGGACTTTTTCCCCCTTCACTAAACCGGGCATAGGTGTGGCCAGCATATGACGCATCCGGGCCGTGGGCCGCAGGCTATGAGCTCAGGCTCATCGCCTGAGCTATGAGGACTCATTCCCATTTACTGCTTAAATCAGGCTCACTACTTTTATTCATCCCTGTATTAATAGAAAACACTATTCCTTTTTTTATTTTCTAATATGAAAGAAATACCAACATTTTTAAATACAACGGAAATTCATGTATGACCATGCTGGTATTCTTGTGTTGTTTTTGCGGATATTTCTATTTCTGTCTAAAAAAATTTTTCATCACTGTTGAAATAAATAGACAGTGAGCCATGACATCTTAGAATTATAGAATTGAAAAAAGACATTTAGGCCATAAAATTGAACTCTCAGCTTAGTTCAAGAATCTAAATTAAAGCCTCTCTAACCAAAAGCCTTCTAGCCTCTACTTGAAATAATCCAGTGAAAATAAGTCCACCAACAAACATTACAAACTGCAGTGACATCAACATGATGATGTAGGCAGCAAAATCATTGTGCAAAAGCCCTAATTACATAATTGTGTCACCACATCTGATACAAGAACATCAGTTGTGGTATTTACAAAGTCTTTATTATCACCTATATAGCCCTGAATGACACATTGGCCAAGTTATTTGAGGGATAGCCTATTTCTACTTTGTCTGGTCATCTCATTAGGTCCAGCAGAGTGGCTGTATTCAGGATCCCCTCTAGGAAGCAGTGTCACCTATTGGGATGCAGGATAGGTGCCTTCTCTCTTGTAGTCCTCCTTTCTGAAACAGCATCCCATATGAAATGGCAACATGGTCATATTCCTCTTTAGCCTTAAAGAAAGTCTGGCTTTTTTGCCAGCCACTAGGGCCAAACTACTAAGTGAGCCAAGAGGTGCAGTGTCTCACTGGCTTAGTGATGCTGGAGATGGTCTCTGCTCTGGCACTACCCTGTGTGGCAGGGTGAGCTCCTGTCACTTTTCTCAGCTTCTGTCCACCTGACAGTTCGAAAACATGTTCTATGTAAGTAGATAGATAGGTACCACTATGGCGGGGAGATGAATTGGTGCTCTGTGCAGGCAGTCAGATTCCTGACAGCTCTGAACCTTCCTGGTTGCAGTGCCCATTTACAAAGTAGCTCCAGGAAGAGAGGGGGCCTTGGATGTTGCTGCAAGAAGAGCCACTTGTCTTTCTCTGTGGTGCGAAGCCAGCTCTTCCTCCTATGGCACACATTGGAAAGAATGCAAGCATGTCCCACAAAAGGGCTGGTACTTTGGCTAGCCAAACAACTACTCTGGAATTGTATTGTGGTCTCCTGGCTACTGTAACAATGCCATACGATGATGATGATGATGATGATGATGATGATGATGATGATGATGATGATGATGATGATGATGATGATGATGAT
>JANHFL010007171.1:52554-72675 GCA_032468155.1 Oxyrhabdium leporinum | reverse complement strand
GCCCCCAACAGTCTGGGTCCTCATTTTACCCACCTCGGAAAGATGGAAGGCTTAGTCAAACTTGAACCAGTGAGAATCAAACTGCAGTCAGCCGACAGTCAGCAGAAGTAGCTTGCAGTACTGCATTCTAACCACTGCACTACCATGACTAATTAGCGAGCACCCTTTTTCTTTTTTTACAGTCACATTTGCTCAAGAGTTCTCTGCTTGGAGCCACATTCTAATTAGAAGTAAGGTATGTTATGAGTGGAGCTACTGATCCTTTTGCATTCTTGTACCTCTTTTTTTTTCTTTTTAAAAACTCCCCTTTTCATTTTTCTCTTTCCCATTCCATCCCCACATTCTTCTTGGTCCCTGTAAACAGGCTTCCAGAAAAGAGAGAAAACATTCTTAAGAGAGATCTAATTGCTTTCTTGCAAAAGAAAAGAGTGCCAGATGATAATAAGGCCACCATGACCCAAGAGCCCAGGTTGTTCAACCCAGCTTTTAGTTAAGATATGCAAAAGATGACAATTATTAACAGTCATTGGAAGATTGCTGAAATGTATGTGTAAAAAAGGTAGCATTTATCCTAGGGAAACAGGACACTCTTGTTCCTTGTTGTTAAACAGCATATGAAGTTCTACAAATGTCAAGTTCCATTCAATTCTGACAACCACACAATAAATCTGTTGAAATTGGAGATATACTAATGTAAAGTTATATTCTACTTGAAATCTGGGATATCCATGTGCTCTTTTTCTTTAAGTTCACTTCAGTCCTGATTAATTCCTGACTGTATACACAATCCACAGTTGTATCAAGTTGGGATATTTCTAAATTGATGATCATATAAACAGATCATGAAATGTTTATATAATTCAGTGTTAAGAGAAGGAAAGTCCACCTTCAACTACATGTTATGGGATTCTTGGAGAGTTTATATCCTGCTTCTTTTGTTACTGCATTTTTGGAAAATAATTACACCCGTGGAAGCTTTACTTTGGTAGCATCTATGATATAGTTTCCATACAACAATACAGCATGCTGTAAACTTTCACTAGATGGCACTAGAATGCCATAATTCTTTGAAAGAGAATTTCCAGCACATCTCTAAAATAACCATATGTTAGGAAATAAGTTTACCTGTTTAAGGTAAATCAGAAATCAGAGCATAGATTGCAGAACTATATAATTCCCTTCTATCCATAGACATACATGCATACCCTTGATAAGCAAGGAAAGGTATAGTTTTACTTTGTTTAATACGATGACAGTACTACAAAATTAAACAACAGAATTAAGCAACTGTTTCCTTAAAAAAGATTCCTTTGTGTAGTTTTTCATTTCTGGGGATTACATGGACTCATCTATGTTATTTTCTTGGCAAAATTACAGAAATGGTTTGTTGCTACCTTCTTGTGATGTTTTTTTTTTTCAATTTCTCGGTTTAGTTCTGTGCTATAATAGTTTTTCTCTTGCAAATAAATCATTAACAATAATACTTGGCACACTTTCAAGCAAAGTAATGTTTATATTGCATTCACCTCAAAGAAGAATATAACAGAGTAAGCGGTAGATAACATCTAAGAAGCATAGATGTATAGTCACTGCTGGGGTAACAAAAATCACAAACACTTTCTCAGCATAAATACCTGTCCCAATTATTATATTTGTGCAGAACAATGTTGACAAACTCTAATGTCTAGATATGATTAGCTGAATCAAGATAGTGGTTTATAATGCTTCCTGTGCAAATATTAAAGCAAGGTGCCATTGAGATTTTATATACTGCATCCAGCCTTGTCCTTATTAAGCTGATGAGATTTTAGAATTTAATGACCTCTGACCATTTGTTTCAGATGTGTTAAACTACAATTCCCATAAATCTCAGTCAGCAAAATGATTAATTTTGGGAAGGCTATGTTATAATCTTAGTTTAAACTAGCAGTGAGTGACAGATGCATTGAAGATTTTATTAGGAAGTACATTCTAGTTATAATCTTATTCTTTTCTTTCCCGTTTTCTCATATTATTGGGCATGTAACAAAGTAACTGCTGTCCAATATTTTTTTTAAAAAAGTGTTCCCTTTTAATTTTGAAAGATAGAACATGCCTATTCAGGATAGCACAGTTTTTGAAACAGAAGATTTCATATCCTCTTAAGCTGCCAAGCCAGATTTTTACACTGTGCTAATTCAGTGACTTCAAAGTTAACAGTATTTCCCATTTTGACCCTTTTGTTATATTTTCTAAGAGAGAATTAATGCCAACAAGCTCTGTCCTGATTGCCAGGAAGAGAGATGCATTTTGGCTGAGCCTCTCTGCAATTTACAATTAAGTCAAAGCTAGCACTAATAATTGGAAGGCTTTAGCTGGGCAAATAAACAAGGTGACTCTATTAAATTGGTGTGATCCTTCCTAAATATTAAGATCTTCCCTGGAAATCCTGCTTAGAGTAGCCACCCACATCTGGCTAAAAAAAGGGAGAGAAAACCTTTTTGATACGACAATCTTTCTTGACAGATAACAGGTCTATTCAAGCTTTTAATGGAAGGTCTTTTAATTTCTTCCTGGATATATAAGAATGTTAAGCTTTTAATACCTACTTCTGTTGCTGTTAATGTATTGTTTTTATTGGTTGTATTATTTTTTTAATACCCCCTTCAATTTTTAATATGACTTCTTGTTTGGGTTCTTAAATTTTGTTTTATATAACATTGAGAGGCAGGATTGAGATAATTAAGATGCAGAGAGGAGGATATAAATATGTGGATGGGGTAGTCAGACAAAGAGACAGAGGTAGGTAGCATATAAAGGGAATTAATCATGCCCTGACTTAAATAATTTCCATACAGGCAATTTGATAAAAGGACATTGCTCTGCAATTTTTTTCAGTCGTTCTTATTTCCAAGTGATCTGTTTAAAAGTTTGCTCTGTGTTACAGAAATCCTTTGTGCTTTCTTTCCAATTTTTATAGCAGATTTTACTTGATAATCCCATTAACGAGCATAAAGTGAGCACAAATCCATAATGTTACCTGGCATTACAGATTCGTTCAACTTCAAAAAAAGAAATTGATGGGGTAGAATAATCCTATTTAGCGTCCTTCATTGAACATCTTTTGAAAATAATTTTATTCATTTAATTAGAAGATTTCTCCAAATGAAGATTGCTCTGGCTTTATCAGGTTAACAGAATTTGCTTTGGTGATTCAAAGCACTTCCCTTTTCCTTTTACTTAAGTGCCTAGGGCTGCATGCTGGAAAATATCTTAGTAAATTGATTCTTATTTTTCAAAAAAAACAAATTACTTAGGGCACATTCAATAATAAAGAAACAGAATATGTCCCTTTATGGCTTCCTATGTAGAATTTCACCTCCAGTATCATGGATTAGTCATGGCAAACAATGACATTTATTCAGCATTGAAAGGGATTATCCAATATCATTTTCACACTCGAAATTTACATGCATAAAATTTAGCATCAAATAAAGGAGGCTTGCAAATTAGTTTCATCTTTTTCCTCTTTTTAAGAATGATTTAATTCAAAAGTATCATTTCAGTCTTCAGAACTGTCAAGATTGGCTCATTAGGAACGTGACATTTTCCTGTGGTCAAAAATTGTAATTCACATTCCCTTTAACTTGACCCACTAGTTAACAGGGGATAAAATTGAGATCTTACATTTGTTTTTCTTTTTAAAATTCTTTAATATTTCTCATTCTCTTCCCATAATAGTTTGCATACTTTGTATTTGCAAGGAGAAGAAAAATAGTATGGCAATAGCTTGACATTTCAATCATTAAAGAAACATACTGAAGAGCCCATATACATCTGGTGGCCTCTAGATGTTTTGAACTTCAAGTCTTATAATCTAATGACTGTAGCCAGTTCTGGTGAGAAACCAAAGTTCAGCACAGGAGAAATGCAGTTTGTTAAGGTTAAATCACATGTATCTGGAGGAGTACTGGGAACACTTGAACGGAGGAATATTGTATCAAGAAAGATTCTATGATCAGAAAGTTTCTGTCTCTCTTTTTGTAAGCGGGGTTAGCTCTTCTAGCTGCATGTTCAGTGAAGATATTGACTAAGGAACACACAACCCCCATTCCCAGGGCATCATATGAATCATGTGAAGACTAGTTTTCTCATTGTAAAAGCGATCAGTGTCATGAGAAACCAAATCTGTAAAAGTTGGATAGACAAGCACAGTCTTATTTATTATTCATTTACCGCATTCATATTCCACTTATTTTCTGCAAGCTTCTCTCCAATCCCAGTAAGATGTAGATTGGATTGCCAGTGACGGGCCAAAGTCCTGCAGTGAACTGAGTAATTGGGGGGGAATGACAACGAGAGAAGCAAAAGACAGAGTAGTGTTGTGCCATCATGATACAAACTGCTTCTTTTGTACATAAGTATAGTTTCATGATGTAGATGCCAAAGGGCTAGACCCTACATTTTTATTTGTTCGATTTATATTTTCCCTGAATTACAAATAATTCAAGTTTGCAAACATATCTAATAGTCCTTCCTCCTTCTATTTTCTCCGTACCAACAATCCTGTCAGGTGGGTTAAACAGTGTCTAGCCCAAAGTTACCCAGCTAGCTTTCATACCTAGGGCAGAACTGGTTTCTCGCCTGGTGCCTTCACCACACGACCAAACTGACTTCCTCGCATTTGCTTTTGCATTGCTATAATTTTGAAAGCATCTGTTCCTGCAAATGCCTCTAGTGGTTAAATCAAGAATTGGAACTTGGGCTCTCCTGGTTCAGTTCAACAGACCCAAAATCAGAAACGGAAGGAAAAAGAAAAGAGTAAGACAAGAGATACGATATTGTATAGATTCGAGAACAATTTAGAAGAGAAATGAATGATAGAGTGGCAATAGCTAGTGAGTTGGGGATGGGACAAAGACTGGGAAAGACAGATCCAAATACAAAGACATACTGGTTTCTCCTTCTAGTCCAGTTTCTTACACTGTTTATGTAGAGGAAGAGCCAGGTAAACTTTTCATCAACAAAGTCATATTTGTAACCATACAAATACATAACCATACAAATTCATTTTCAGTGCCGTTGTAACTTTGAACAGTAAACTGCTGTAAGTCGAGGACTGCCTGTATTTGAAGGAGTTATATGTTATAGGATAAATGAACCAGAAATGTGCATATGGCTGTATTTTGAAAGGATTTTTGTTGTATGTTTGTTCCATTCAGACTTCTGGTTGAACAAAGCACCTTGTTTTAAGTCTTGACAAGTAGTTTGTCTTGACCAGGTAACAGACTGTAGCAAATGTTTCTGGTTACAACCATGCTAGGTTTAGGCTGTTTAGGATTGTGGTCAAAATCTGCCCGGAAATCTATGTTAATAGATCGATAAAAAGGTAATAGCACTATAGCAATAACGCTTAGACTTATATACCACTTCACAGTGATTTATAACCTTCTCTAAGTGGTTCACAGAGTTACCATATTGCCCCCAACAATCTGGGTTCACATTTCACTGATCTTGGAAGGATGGAAGGCTGAGATGAAGTAGAACATGGTGCAAGGGAAGTTTAATGAAAGTTCATTCATAGCCTTTTGCCTGATTTCATGCCATTTTATTTTTCCAGTTACTATAAATATAGATTTTAGGTATTTGTTCCTAAGAAATGGATTTTCATCCTCTTAACCTGGAAGAAATCCTTTTCAATGGAGCAACTATTGTAGTTCTGCAAATTAAAATACGAAAAATGGTTTTCAGTTTCTCCCAACTTGAGAAAGGGGCACATTTTTTTTCTTCATAGTCCCAATGTTTGAGCAGATAATTCATTTTTATTTAAAAATCTATTTCAGGAGATTTCAGATGAGTTTGACATTTTCCAGTAAGAAAAAATCCCTATTACAGCAATAGGCTGCATTTTCCACATTTAAAACAACAACAACAACAAGAAGAAGAAGATAGGGGAATTAAATCAGCTTATTTGGTTTAAATTATCTCAGTTTTGTTGAGTTTTAATATTACATTTGGTTTATGCGATATATAATAGGATTCCAATAACAGTGACAATGTCTATTGTTAACACTGCATGCAGGAGATTTTGTTTGCAAAATCAAGGTGAAGATGAGAAATGATTCATGTCTATCTGCTTCCTCCAAGGTTCTCATTAAAGTGATGCTTTTTTGACCTATGCCATTATAAACCAGCCTCAAATGCGAGAGGGTTTGTACTAATGAGTACCAGGCTTATCTTTGCTTCTTACAATTAGGGTAAAGTCTGTGGCAGAGCCAGATGGGGCATTTATCCAGGAGTCAACAGTGGCATTAAAAAGGTAATTTAACTGGCTCACCTCTAGAATGGCTTTGTAGTTTAGTCCAGTATTTAATAAGATACGTTTATTAACTGAAACCTTTGTATTTGAAGCAGGTTAGAGAACATCCATTTTAAATACATAAAACATAGCTATACTATGCTGAAATCAATCAGAAAGGGTAACCTCATCAGAAAACACCTGCTGAGTTTCAAACCATTAGAAATGCAGAACTGACACAGGGCCTGCTGTCATTAATCCTCTTAAGGCGTTTTTCTGAGCACAGGGAAAGTTTAGGTTGCGATTGGTATTGTAGCCCCATTTCTTTTTCTCTCTAGCCACCATGCTTGCTGCTCGAAGGATTGAACACACTTTTGTCTGAATGCAACTCAAACAAGACTCTGCTTGACTAAAACTCTGGTTTAAATTAGAACATACACAGTTTATTATTTATTTCCTGTCTTTTATTATTTTTACAAATCACTCAAGGTGGCCAACATATCTAACACACCTTCCTCTTCCTATTGTCCCCACAATATCAACCTTGTGAAGTAAGTTGGGTTGAGAGTGACTGGCCCAAAGTTATCTAGCTGACTTTCATGGCTAAGATGGGACTAGAACTAATGGTTTCTCCTTTTCTAGCCTGGTGCCTTAACCATTAGACCAAACCGACTCCTTCCAAATGAATGCATGGAGGTCAAAGGCAGGAGAGGTAGTCAAGGTAATGACCCTGTTTTCTACACTGAATGGCAGATCACTTTCCCAGTTTAAGGAAGTCTGAGGTTCAGTGAAGTATCTCTGCATCCATTGTGCATTTCTGGGCATAGATGGGAAGAAAGTGGCAATATATAACCAATTTGAGCATGAAAGATCCTGCAGGGGAATAATTATTCCAATTTAGGATAATATGCACCTCTTCAAAGAACATATTCAAAAATACACAGAAAATATACTTGGAATTATCCTTTAAATATTTCATGTATGATTAAAATAATATGCAAATGAAACAAACAAAATGTTAAAATGTCATGATATTTATGTAGTTACTTACCAAGCAACAATCTAAATTACATTAAAGTAACCAAAATATCTTTACAATCCCCCAGGCATGTCACACCGTTTGAGCATCCCTAATGTTTGGAAATTGAAAGTTAAAAAATTTGACAGATCCTTTTATACCATCTCTTTTTATTAAACCATGGTTAACTGACTTGATTTCCATATTTTCATTTTTTGATTCCTCTTTTTTTCCAACCCATCTGAATTTCATGAATTGGAATAAAATAGTTTTGGTTTAAAATGTATATGGCAATAACACTTAACATAATTAATGAAATCCATATCTCATACAGTGAAGAAAATTTTGTTACACAGTACTGAAGAAATGTACAATGTTTTGCTATGAACTGTGGAACATAATCATGATTATTTATTTGGTATGGTGATGATGATGATGATGTATTCAATTTATATGTTGCCCAATTTCCAACAATTTGAAACAAATACATAAATATAAAAATATGACAAAGAAGTCATAAGTTGAAAATGGTAAAGGTTGCTTAACATTGTGAAGACTGCATTGTTCTCCTCTATAAAACAAAGATGGCTAGAATACATACATAATAATTTGTTTGTTAAAATACCTGGGAGATTTGAACTCTGATTAAAAGGGGAGGGTCAGGAAATAAAATCTGGAAAGTATGGTTCAGCTTTATGATGGGTATTGGGATGCGGTCCAAATTTTTGCTTTTCGGCAATGCATTGAGAAATGTATGAATGAAGACTATTGAAGACTATTGCTGAATAGAGAAAGACCGATATGAAAAAGAACATGGATGAGATGAAGAGAATGCTTAGTAAATGCTTCAACAATGGAAAAACAGTAAAATAGGAATATGTGACATCTCCTTGGTCATTTATTTATGGATTCAGGTAGACCTCAATTTATTACCAGTCACTTAGTGAAGTTACAATGGGCCTCCCCTAAAAGCTATTTATAACCTGGTTTCGAGGTTACAGCTGTTGAAGTGCACCATAGTAATTCGCCCTTATGACCAACCATAAGGGTTCTACAGCATAGTTTCTAATATTATCTTTCTTTGTAATGTAACCCTACAAATGTATTCAGATATTTTGGATTGAGATAAACAACTGTGGGTTTAACAAGACTGTTGTTTTATTAAATTACAGGATGATCTGTATTGCCTAGATTTGATTACATAGTGTTAGAACAGCAGTACAGTTTTTGCACCAGCACTGATACAATTACAGTGGTACCAGGACTTAATATGATAAAGTCTTAATATGATAAAGTCTATTATGGTTGTTGTTTTGCCTGTAGTTGCTGCCTAGCAACACCATATCAGATAATGTCTCCAAAATGAATGAAATATGTTTATGAATATTAAAACATATACTATAAAGAACTTCATTTCCTTTTGGTTCTGTTTTTCTGTAGCTTTATTTCAAAATTAAAATTAGGAAATACAATGTAGGAACAAAGAATCCTTGCTATCCAGAGTAAGGTCATGTATCTGTCTACTATTGTCCATAGACATCTACAGGGAGATGAGAGAAAAAGGTATGGAAGGGACAAAATATGGCTTAACATGTTGCATGTGATAAAAAATTAACTTATATGCTTGCACGCAATGTCATAAAACAAGTACGAAGCTGTAAAGTCACAACATGCATTTTATTATTTTGATGTCTGTTGTACAGGTAGTCCTCAACTTACAACCACAATTGAGCCAAAAAATTATGTTGCTAAATAAGACGTTTGTTAAGTGAATTTTGCCCCATTTTACAATCTTTCTTGCTACAGTTGTTAAGTGAATCATTGCACTTGTTTAATTAATAACAGAGTTGTTAAGTGAATCTGGCTTCCTAATTGACTTTGCTTGTCAGAAGCTCACAAAAGGTGATCACATGACCCCTGCAGTTGTCATAAATATGAGTCAGCTGCCAAGTGTCCGAATTCTTATCACAAGACCATGGGGATGCTGCAATGGTCATATGTGTGGGAAATGATCAAAAGTCACTTTTTTCAGTGCCATTGTAACTTTGAATGGTCATTAAATGAACTGTTGTAAATCGAGGATTACCTGTAGTTAGGAATGGATACTTGTGAAGTTTCCTTATTGGAATTGACTGGATACAGACCCAGATACAGGATGGAAGCAGAATTAATTGTCCTGACAGATAATCTGTGGTGGGACCCAGATAGTGGGATGTACCATAATTCTACATTCTGGCAGACCTCCATACCATTTATTATGGCATCCTAAACTCTTTGTAAGAATGGGAAGTGAATAACCAGTTCTTAGTCAAGGTATGGTCCATGGACACACCATTCAGCGGTGCTATAGAGCTCATCAGCCAGTATGTGTCATCAAAATGTGAATAGTGCAGCTATATATATCTATCCCAGGTCTAACAAGAGATTTGATGGAGGTCCTGACCTTGTGTGTGGATCTAGATAAGGAAAAACAGAATTGGACATCATAGAAGTTGTAATAGAAAAATAAATAACCAACCAATATGAGAGGGCTTTTTTTCCTGTGTAGTACACTATGTAATAACCATTTTATGCATGAGTATTGTATAGAATGCAAATAGTGAAAAATGAATTTACACGGACTGTTCTAATGTATTCGGTAGCTTCCAGATAAATATTTCTGTATGAACGTTTTGGGGAGAAGACGGAGATTTAGCTAAAGATCATTATTTCTCTCTTGTGCTCCCCTACCTCTGTGTGTGTGTGTGTGTGTGTGTTCATTCTGGTATAAATAATTGCATAAATAATTCTGAATTATCACTATAGCAGCTCCTGCCAATTTAGAGGCTTCAAATATGCTGTTTGGAATTATGGGTCCATCACATTTGGAGAACACTAAGTTGAGGAGGTTGGTGCTTGTTCTAATCTCTCTGCACAGATGCATCCAGATGATGAACTACTGCTTTCCTCACAGCTTAGTAGCAACAAATGTCCAGAAGGAAGGAGGGGTGGATACTGCATGAAACAGAACAGAATTGCTCTATTGAATTTGGAGAGAGAACTGTATGAATAAATTTTTCTGTGCTCCATAAACATTTAGACATTTATGGGCACAGAATGCATGTCTTCCCTTATAACCTCTCTGTAGCACTGGATGTATCACCTGGCTGCCATTATTCTGCTTGCTGAAACACATCTTGTAAAGTTGTTCTACGTGAATCTTCACTGAGATCCATGTCTGCCAAGATTTTACATCCTTATAAAATAGATTGCAACCTACCCACAATAGGGAACAGTGTAAAACTGAACTCAGGTACCTGGCTTGTCCATTAAACCAGAACAGATCAGTTCAATGATTGCTGATTTTTTTCCCATAGCATGATAAAGTTATTTGTTGCTTGATAACATGGTCCTCATAAGAGACTACTATCTTGTGAGCTGATAAGAAATGAGGCTTGTTTGTTGCCTTTATCTGATCTTAAGGTTTCTATAGTTAATTTGGAAGCAAAACCAGTATTATTATTATTAGAAAGATAAAGCTGCCCACAAACACTACAGGAAGACTATTGAAAAATTTGTGAAGTAGTACTGTTCTTTTCAGAATTCAGTTGTTGTTATCATTCAGGAATTACATGATTACTAAGCCATCATAGGCATGATTGCCATAATGACTGTTACTCCCATTCCTTTCTAACTGTATGAATACTTGAAAGGTGCAGTAAATTTATGGAGTCCAAAGATCTTAAAACAATTAACAGATGCTCTATATTTAGGGATAACTATGACTATTAGATGTATTAATCATACAATTCAAAGATCAAATACGGTTTCAGCACAAAGAAACTTTGTGATTTTAAGCCCATTAAAAGTTCTCAAACAAAACAAGGACATTATCTGCTTTATCGTATCATCCGAATACTATATGATCTGATTCAACAAGGAAGATCTGATTGTAAAGCTCACAGTTCTCTCTATTATAAAAATAGGTTCTAAAGCAAGGTAGTGTAATGTTTTGACTATATTTTCCATCTTGTTCCCACTGTATGTTTCAAATTCACATCCAAAACAAAAGATAAGCCTTTTATTATTAAAATATTTGAAAGATTTATATCATCTTTCCTTCAGGACCTCCAGGTGGCATGCATAGTCTTTCTCACTCCAATTTTATTTTCATTACAAACCTGTGAAGGAGCATAGGCTAATAGTGATTATCCCTATCACCAAATGAATTCCACTCCAGAGTAAGTATTTGAATAGTAATCTCCAAAGTCCAGCATTTTAATCATTTTCAAAAACAGGCAGGCAGGCAGGCAGGCAGGCAGGAAGGAAGGAAGGAAGGAAGGAAGGATCATAATTTACCCATGTATATACCCACATGCACACAGACTTGTACAGGCAAATAATGATGAAGTGTGGTCAAAAAATAGTCCAGAACTTTTTGCCTTCTAAGACTCATTTATCTCAGAACTTGTTCACACTGGATAGTAATTCCTTCCTCTGGTGGAAAGCTAGTTCTAATATGTTAATAGCTAGTGATTAAACATCAGTTGTCCCTAGGCAGCTGTGTTCATAGTAATTAGTAACATGGAAAGAATAGTGATAAGTGTGTTGAAAGCATGATAACTTTTCTGCCTGGTAGGAAACTTCTGCACGTCACATAGCAGATAGGCTAATAAATAATTTGGGGCAGAATCAATGGAACTATTAACCACAGACATTACCGTTTATTAATGTGCTGCAAAATAAATACTATATAATGTAGGTTCTAGAAGCCAAATTTAATGTATTCAGTAGGGAACAGAGAAAGCTACCTTAACTCCAAATTAACCATTTTTCTACTTCAGTATTCTAATGAATTAAACTACGGAAATCTATAATTTAACTTAATGCTATAAATTAAACTATATAAGATATGATGCTAACCACCAATTTAGACATTTTTGAAAAGAGAATGGACCAGTTCAGATAAGATAGACCTGTTATGGGCAATACATCTTGTCAGCTATATGCTACCTCCTTAAGCACAAGCAGCAAGCTTTAAATAACAGTCACTGTACATCAACAATTGAAGAGGGATATCAATCTTAGGTCCTGCTATGAGCCTCCTACAGGCATCTGGCTGAACTCTGCCACATTAGACAGAATCTTACCCGATACGCTCCAGTTCAGATTAAAAAATATATACTGACTGTGATTCTCCAGAGTTTGGAGCCCTATTACTTTACTATATTCCTTATATATGCAAGAGGAAAAGTGCCAATGGAGGAAATTTCATCAGAGAAAAATTATTGGTTTGTTATTTCTGGTAACTTCTAATTGACTTTTTGCTGAACCAGGGCTGCAAATATGATGATTCCTGGATTGTGTACTGTTAAAAGTTAGGCTATGGGGAAAAGAGATTTTTCTTATTTGTAATTTTAAAAGTAGGTTAAAAGTTATTATATTAGTTTATGCTCCATGGTGCAGTGGTTAGAATGCAATATTGCTCAAGGTTGACTCAGCTTTCCATCCTTCTGAGGTTGGTAAAATGAAAGCCCAGATTGTCTTATTCATTAAGTCTAAGTGCTATTGTTATTGCTATTGATGTGATAATGGTTGGAAGTATTTCTTTATCATTGTCTTTAATGTCTTTTTCTTTTCCCTTTTCCTTTTGTGTTTCTTTTTTCTGTACTTTCTCTTTTTTCTTATTAAGTTTGCATTTCTTTTTGCTATCTTTATGAAAAAAAATTCAATACAATTATAAAAAGGAAAGAAAGAAAGAAAAGGTCAAGGACCATGAGATATTAATGAGAAATCTATATTGATGAGAAAGGTGGAAGGGAAACGACAACCAGCATTATTTTAAAAAAAAATGAAAAGAAGGACCAGGGGTGATATGATAGCAGTGTTCCACTATCTCAGGGGTTGTCACAAAGAAATGGGAGTCAAGCTATTCTCCAAAGCACCTGAGGGCAGGACAAGAAGCAATGGATGGATACTAATCAAGGAGAGAGGCAACCTAGGACTAAGGAGAAATTTCCTGAAAGTTAGAACAATTAATCAATGGAATAACTTCTCTCCAGAAGTTATGGATGCTCCAACACTGGAAGTTTTTAAGAGATTGGACAACCACTTATCTGAAATGGTATAGGGTTTCCTCTTTGAGCAGAGGGTTGGATTAGAAGACTCCCTTCCAACTCTGTTATTGTGTTCTGTTCGGTGTGCAGGTTAAAAGAAAAACTCATGTCAAAATTAAGTGGATGGACCCAGTTGCAGTGCCAATGGATACACCATTGGAAGACTAGAACAATCAAGTTAGAGGACAAATTGTCCTAGGAAAAATCTATATATGTTTTTGCTTTATCTTTGTATTTTAGAGTAAACACAGTAATCCTAAAGACAATCTAACTAGCTCACAGAAGCAATTTATAACATTTAATTTGACTTTTAGAAGCTAGAAGGATATTTGGAGGTAGATATAATTCCATTTATATATTAATTCCAAATGTTTCGAAGCCAATTGTAACAGTGCATTGCTTTGTATTATAGGAAAACAAGTACTGGCTATAAAAGAAGTTATATGCAAATGTAAATCTTTTACTCCTGGATTTAACATCAATTCAAATAGCAAAAAGTCAGAGGTTGGGGGAAATAAGTTTTTTTAAGACCAAACAGAATTAAGTCTAAAAAATTAGAACGCTTGCAGTCCTGGCAGTTCGAACAATTAATCAGTGGAACAACTTGCCTCCAGAAGTTGTAAATGCTCCAACACTGGAAGTTTTTAAGAAGAGGTTGGATAACCATTTGTCTGAAATGCTATAGGGTTTCCTGCCTAAGCAGGGGGCTGGACTAGAAGACCTCCAAGGTCCCTTCCAACTCTGTTATTCTATTTTATTCATTGTGGGGTAAAATATGATGCTCACAAAATGTAAATATCCATGTTTCTGATATAATAGCTTTGAACTTGTTTTATGAACTAAATTTGCAAAGTGGCTATCAATTTAATGTTCAGAACACATCACTACCAAATATCTTGGAATAATTTTGGACTGGAAAGATAGTGTAATACCCTAACCAAAAAAAAAAATCACAAAGAGAGATACAGAAACAAATTTACATATAATACATCACTTAGAATTAGCTGTAAGGTCAATTAATGGAGAAGGGACTTAGCAGTAAATTACCTTCATGTGTACAGCTCTTTAACCAAAATCTTGGGTTTAATGTATCCAGAGTTCAGAATACTGGAATCATCATTCCATTTTTTTTGCCAATATATCTTCAATTGGTTGGAATGATATACATTATTGCTATTGCGTTAGTCTTTGTCCCTTATGATTGCAAGGTCCATTTGTTTTGCAGGACTCTCTTTATCTATGCATGATGCAAAACAGGGTAGGGGGAAATGTTATAAGCTATCTTGTTGTGGAACCTGACATAGATTAGGTCTCAGAGGGAGTGTCTAGGACAAGGTAACTCAACTGACTTCAGGGAGGGCTGGAACTGGGTCTTTCTGCTCCTATCTAGCACTTAAGCCACTGAAAGAGACATTAACTCTTAGTTGGTATCATACATTCAGAAACAAAATATTACACTGGATGGAAGATATTTGAAGATATTTGTGATCAGCTGTAAATAAAAGGTTAAAAGCCGTGGTGGGTGGGGACAACAACTATAACTGCTTAATTTTTCTTACAATTGTCCAAATGAATATTCAGATTATCTCTAGTCCTAATGACTGTCTTATGTCATATATATGAAAAAGCATGCTATTCATCTCTGTTGACACAGGCTGATAGTCTGAATTTCTTTCTGGATTTCATTTGTTGACATTATTGGTAAAACAGCTATAAAAAACTAACTTTTTTCTCCTTCCAGAAATGTTAGATTTTTATACTTAAGTGACATTCAGGAAGAGAGAAGAATACAAGTGCAATAATTTCCATCCAAACAGGTATTTATCACAGTTTCAAACAGAAGGAGATTCATTTCTACTGCCTGGAAATGTTAGACTGGGATGAATTAAACATTTTGATGTATACCCGCGGTGGTATAAACTATGTTTTCAAATTTTCCTAGTCAAGATTTCTTTTACGCAGAGGAAAATTAGACAGGTGCAGCGCACCAAATGAGATGAACTTTGTCCTCAAAGAAAATTGGTTTTTCCTTTTCAATTTCATTTCGAAGAGATCTGACAAGTGTCGCTTTGAACAAACTTTCACAGCACAATATCCTTTGTGTAAGTTTTCCCCTGTCAGCTTTTCCATTCCAACAGGAACTTAGAACAAAGTCTATGTTGCCCTTTGAGTTGAGAACTTCATCAGCTGAATGAACACTAGTGCAGTGCAGTGAAATTGAGGGCATACTCTCTCTCTCTCTCTCTCTTTCTCTTTCTCTCTCCTGCCCCCCAGTCCCAAATGAATCAGAATACTGCCAACTCTCAATAAATATAATTTCTCTATCTTGGTGAAAAAGACAAGCAATTGCTATATATCCCATTTCTTATTCTCCCCCATCCCCCCCACTTTTCTTAATGAAAAATGGATTTCAGAAATCCACCAATTTGTAGATGGAGTTCAGATTGCAGTCAAACAATGGCTTTGCATATACACCATTCACACAGTTTTATCCATTTTTTTAATGTTCTGATCATTCTGATCCTGGGTGAAACTGATTACTAGGGCAATGAATACATTGTTGGAAGGCAAGGCTGGAGACTGATCATATATGTGGCCATTAAGAATTAATACTGATTTGATATAGTAGTCAATCACTGTTCTTTCCCATGATTCCATCTCCTACTAACCTTTTCTTTCAGGACTTCCAATGGTGCACTCATAACAGCTATTACTGAGCCCATCCATCTTGTTGCTGGTCATACTGTTTTTCTCTTCCCTTCTACTTTTCCCTTTTCTAGAAAGCGAGATCCCTGCATAATTTGTCCAAAATAGGATAATTTGTGCTGGGTTATTTCTGTCCAGAATAAGAACTCTGGATTTTTGACTGGTGATCCATTTGTTTGTTTTCTTGGCTGTACATGGTATTCTCAGGAGTTTTCTCCATCCCCATCACCCAAAAGTGCCTTCAATCCTTTTCCAAAGTCCAATCTTCACTTCCATAGCATGTCAAAGGGAATGGGAATAGCATGTCAAGAATAGAATAGAATAGAATAGAATAGAATAGAATAGAATAGAATAGAATAGAATAGAATAGAATAGAATAGAATAGAACTGAATAGAATAACAGAGTTGGAAGAGACATTGGAGGTTTTCTAATCCAACCCCCTGCTTAGGCAGGAAACCCTATACCACTCCAGACAAGTGGTTGTCCAATCTCTTAAAACTTCCAGTGTTGGAGCATTCACAACTAAGCAATAGCACTTAGACTTATCTACCACTTCACAGTGCTTTACAGCCCTCTCTAAGCAGTTTACAGAGTCAGCCTATTGCCCCTAGAAATCTGGACCCTCATTTTACCCACCTCGGAAGTATGGAAGACTGAGTCAACCTTGAGCCAGTGAGAATCGAACTGCTGGCAGTTGGGAGAGTTAGCCTACAATACTGCATTTGAACCACTGCACCACCATGGCTCTTATTATTATTGCTTGCATGATTCTGATCGTTTAGGTAGATATATCACAGCATTCTAAGGCCCTCCTTACTGCATTGAAAAGTACTACTCTGAAGCATATTTCTTGACTGTTTGTTCCTTTAGTGTTTTTTTCCTAAGGCAGAAGCTATCTACCACTCCAATATCCCCGTTGTCATTTCTGATAATCATATGTATGTATCTCACATATGTATAATTTTTATTATTTTAGATATAATAAGTCTAATTTTAGTAAAATTATGTGGGTTTCTTTTCAGTTCCAAGAGTTTAACATTTATCAAGTCACATATAGAAATTCATCACCAACTATGTTATAACTATTCATGTACTGTTGTCATAACTAACATTGCATCTATTATAAAAATGAAGTGCCCTTCAATATAATGCTTATCCATACCATAAGCAAAAGTAATATGATTTCATTTTGATATTCTATCATAATATCTGCACATATAAAGCAGGATCTGCTATAGACTCCTTTGTGGTTATCTCTAAATACATATTGGACATTACACAATGTGTCAAGTATTCTTTATTATATAGAAGGACCAGAAAAATTGTGTACATGTGCTGGAACTGGAGTAAATTTTATTTAAAAATTTTATTTGACATTTATTACCTGAAACCGTTTCTATGACTCATTTTCATTGAAGGGTAGGCCTTGATAGATTCCATAAATTTAACTTTCAAATCCCACTTTTTTTTTTGCATCTAGTACACCCTGAAACTGGATTCCTATCATCTGCAAATCAGGAACCAAGGCTCGAAACATTTCATCTCTCACACCTGAATTACTTTTTCTTTCACTTGTGTAGTAATTTGGTTAGACAAGCCTGCATCCCACATTCAGAGTTAGAGATCCTGTGCAATACAAGATTTAATGTGCCAGACAAGGAGGAGATTCTAGAGCACCCTCAGCCATGGAAGTTCACCAGTTGATGTTGGTCCAATTAATCTCTCTCAGACCAAACCTATTGCTACGGGGAAGAAATGGTGAAGGTTGTGCTGCACCTTTCATCTTAAACTCTTGGATGAAGGTGGTAAATAGAAACAAATCCTGTAAATAAACATATAAAAGCTAGATAGTATTTAGGTTTGAATCCACATAATTCAAAAGAAGATCTTCTCAAATATTTTCATCCTGGAGAGGAAAATAAAATCATTTTCCTCTTTTTACTTTTCTTTTCTTTTTTAAATTTGCCAGAAAAGCAACAAATTATTGGAGTCCTATCCTTCTCACATGCCAAGATTAGGCAGGCATACTAGGTGAGTTGTCCTACTAAAATAGGGGTGTCAAACTCACATCATCACGTTGTCGTCACATGATGTATCACAACTTTTCCCCCTCTTGCTAAAATGGGGTTGGGCATGACACAGCCGGCCCTCAGGCTGTGAGTTTCAGACCCCTGTACTAGAAGATTGATAGTGATAACAGTAATTACCAAACAGTTATCCTGCAGCAGGACATAGGATCAGGGTGTGTAGACCACTGACCTCCTGGAAAAGATGTTTGGAAGCACCATTCTTTCTCTCTGTCGGACCAGTTCTGCTGCACTGTGCCTTCACTTTGTTAGTCATGGGCATGCATTATCTGCACTATGCAAAGCATTCAGAAGGTACTTTGGAGAGCATCTTGGAATAAGTACAGCAATCTGTTGAAGCAGCTGCATCCTTTAGAGGTGTTTTGCAGGTGCTTTGGAGGCTTTTCTTCGGCAATGTCCACAAAGAAATGGCCAAAAAAAGTAAAGATAGGAGCCACGACCATGCGAACAACATCCTACCCATTTTAACATGTGCAATCTTGACTTTGTTTTTAACCCTCTTTCTGTGGACACCTCTGTTTCTGCTGTTGTTGACATTTTCTTGTACATACCTAGATAACACTTCTGCTATTGCCAGCAAAATTACAGTAATTATGTCATTTGCAACAGCTGCATGATTAACACAGATTATATACTATTTGAATGATGTAATCTTAGCTTGTACCAGATGCCTATGCTTTCAGAGATACTTGCTTTGAGAAGGGATCACTTCAACTGTGCCACCATGCTAATAAAAGAGAATATCTGTAGCTCAGTGTTGAAATGATTGGTTGTTGTGCCATAGTGGTGAGCTTATTGTTTTTACTATTCATATATTAGGTTTTTATTTTTTGTAAGCTGTCTACTGAGAATGAGTGAGCGGCCATATAAATAATCTTTGATGTTGTCTTCTTCTGAATCTGTTTTGTGTTCTTTGACCTTCTCCTCTTTTTGTATATGCCTTGTATGGTATAGACCCCCCAAGACATTCTCTCTAGGTGAGCAATAGCACTTGCTATTTTAAAGTTAAGTTTTCAAAATCCAGCCCCATGTCCACATCATAAGAGCTGATAATAGGACAAAGTAATGGATTGGGTGAAGTATGGCCTTATGCAGCAGCCATGAAGGGCATCCTGAGTCAGTCTGAAATGGCCTGTTTAAAAGACTCTGGTGAAATTACACCAGGTCCAGCAAGCTGGCAAGGATAATATCTTGCTGCAGAAATTACAAGGAGAAATAAATTTTCTAAATAAATAAACAAATTTCATCTCTCTGAACTGTATTAGAGTGATTGGTACTTTCTTTTATTTGTGTCTTATAATATTGTACAGTATTGTAATAATCCCCCAAACTCTTCTATTGCTGATAACCTCCAGGTCCTTAAGGACCCATGAAAACATGTGACAATATTTTTTTCTTAACCTGAAATTCCACAGGATTTCGAGATCTGAAGTATATCCAATATTTCATACATTTTACTAGGCAGAAATTATTTAGCTTGGTTGACTTGCAACAATAGGAGTGGACAGGAGACCAAATGAAGTATTTTGGTCTCAAAAGACACACCTGAGAATCTTCTTCATTTCAATTGGATTGATTCAAAAATGATTTAACATTGATTACATAATACTTTAGTATATATTTGATTCCATAAAGAAATGATGACAATAATAGAAAGCAGAGAAGAAAGAGGAAACATTTTAGGGACCTCTTTTGGTCACTGTTACTAGACCAAGATAGCTAGTAAGCATACTTTTGCCAGGATCAGTTAAGGATTGAATTTAATATGGAAAACCCTTGGAAAAGTTGTTTAATAAAATATGTAGTACATGTTTCCATATGTTTGCCCCAGCACAATATTATCTCTCAAATATGTCCCTCAGAACCACCATCTTCGGCTGGGCACCTCACTGGCACTCTGCCATCAAAGCAAAGGAGAAGGAAGAGGAAACAGAGGA
>JANHFL010007171.1:38836-52454 GCA_032468155.1 Oxyrhabdium leporinum | reverse complement strand
GAAAGAAAGAAAGAAAGAAAGAAAGAAAGAAAGAAAGAAAGAAAGAAAGAAAGAAAGAAAGAAAGAAAGAAAACCCAAGCAGCATATTGGATTTAATCTAACAGCAGGCAGAACATTGCATTTGCTTTAAATGTAAATAAAGTAGATACACAAATCTGCTAAAAAGCCATATCATGATGCATTTGACTTTAAAATCTAGCTTTTAATAGTATTGCCTTTTATACGATCAAGATAGGTTTATCTTTTGTTACTGGAAATATGTGCTACTGTGCTACTTAAAATTACAAACACAAAGCCTTGTTTTCACAGTACATTAATATGTATCTTTAAACAATCCCTCTCTAAGTAGCTGCATTTAAAGAGAACAAAGCAATTAGAATGTGTAGATTATTTTAGGATTTACTTTTCATGCCCAAACACACACATACACACACCCACACACATTCTTTATTGGCCCTGTTTCCATCCATGTCAATCACATGAACCATTTTTTACAAAATTACTATATACTATGTTTATTCTTTTTCTTAAATGCAATTGTAGAATATCTTAACACTGAGATAGGGTCTTAGAGTCCTCCCAGTCACCCTTTAAAAGAGACCTAGATGAGATCAGGTTCCCCATGCGTAATCTCTACTGCTGGAAGTTTTCTATTCTATTTTTAACCAGTTATCATATTCTTGACTAAACTGGAAAACTGAGCTCCTTCCTTCGTCAGAGTGTTCCTTTACTCCCTTCTCCTATTCTAAGAAAACCTAATCATATCTTATATAAAGTAAACACGCTCTACTTTCCTGGGTGTGGTCCAAACCTGTTCTAGTGACTCTTATATTTATCATTCAGATCTTTCATTTCTGCAGGACCAACCCAACCTCTGAGTAAAATCTTTCTATCAGGAATCTTATGCTTCTGATTCTCTCTCCCTAGATCAGGGGTGTCAAACTCGCATCATCACGGCAGCATCACGTGACGTATCGTGACTTTTTTTTTCCCCTTTACTAAACCGGGCATGGCCAGCAGGTGACACATCCAGTCCGTGGGGTGCGACTTTGACGGCCCTGCCCTAGATATTTGAGGGACAGGATCATGGAAGAAGTATTTTTGATGGCTTCCCCAGCCTTGAGTAATGTCCTTCTCCCAAGCAGGTGATGATCCTCTTTTGCTACACCTTTGGAGAAGTGGTTGGCATAAAGAGTGGCTGGTGCATTTTGTCCCCGATACTGTTTTGTGGTTAGAGTTGACTATTTTTTTTAACCTGTGATTTGTTGGCAATGGCTATTTGTCCTGAGTCTTGAGATGAAGGCAAACTGTTTTTTAAAAAAAGAGGTGTTCCTTTCTGAAGCATACGCCTTATCCAGGGTAAATCTTCCATCCCATAGAACACCGGTGTACTTGTATGGTCTGGTAGTATAAGTCAGTAAACTTGCAAGATTTTGTAATAAATTTTCTCCCCCTCCTCCAGTATGTATTATGTCAAAAAGGTTGCCGGATCCTGCTAATTTATTTTGGACTGGCATGATGTAATCGTTAACAGGCCATAATGAAGATTGAAGGTTTAATAATGGCAAGTGTTACAAATTTCTGTTTAATCATTTCTAAATTGATTAGTCGCTCTTGCCCAAATGCTTAGCCACTGAAAGGCAGGCAGCTAAAAATCCATGCTTCTGTGGTCGAGCTTTGATGGATGTAGCTTTGGTACAGTGGTAATTGAGTTATTGAATTTACTCATCTTCCAAATGATGTTTGCATTGTCTCAGCCATATGTGTTTAGGGCCAAGGGAAGGTCATTAGGAGCTTCGGTCCGGGGGCATGTTTAGGTTAAAGTGATTTGGAACAGCCCACACTGAGCTGACTCAATTAAAAGAAATAGCACAGCAAGAAGCGAAGGGCGACAGAGGAGGGAGTTAGGCTGGATGTCACATGCTGGTCAGTTGGTGGGTCCCAGCGGTCTCTTTAAAAGAGTCTGAAGGTCCTTTAAGTAAATGTCTACTTCTAGCCTCAGGCTCTTTAGCCATTGACAAATGGCTGCTGTAACTGGGAGCCAATTTTGTATGAAGGACACCTGGAAATGAAACCATTCGTTTTATAGCTGAACATGGGAGATGCAGGGCCAAGGTAAAATATCAACCAATAAAATTTCCCTTTTCTGTGAGCGAGAAGTGCTTTCATACAAGTCTTTTTTTAAAAAAAAATTTGTTCACAATTTAGAATTATCCTTGGTGATATGTATAGAGATGCATCTCAAGTAAATTTTGAAAGGCGCTACTGGGGAAAAAACCCACAAGAATATTTTGGGAGCGTCCTTGAGCCATACTCGACTATTATTTTTGAAAGAAATCTTAATTACAGACCTTATTTGAAAGCAAGCTTGACTGAGTTTCCTATTCATCAGCTTTCAAGTCTTTTGTACTAAGGATTGGCTTAGCAGTTGCAAGCATAGATGTAAAGCCTGTCTCAGTTGAGTAATTGAATAAATCTGGCATGCTGATTTTTGGCTGCAGAGATATGATTATTATAAATATTTAGGGTAGGAATTTATAGCTATAGTAAACCTTGAGTTGAAAAATCTTGACACGTGTGTGAAAAGACTAAATAACACGTGATTTTTCACTTCTAGTAAAGTGGAAAATTGTACAATGTTGCACTTAATTTGGCATTTAGAAAGGCTTAAACTCTGCAGTTGGCTTCTCCCTAATGCAGACTGAGATTATGAAATATAATTATTTCTTTTCACAAGGTATTAGAATTAGAAGTTCCCGTAACTTAGCTCCCAAATGGCCTAAACTCACAGTATTGCTGAATCCTTTGATATTTTAGTTATGTCACTTTATGAAGCATCTTACAAGAATGCTAATTTCTTTTCAGCTTGCTGATATTCTCAAATAAGATATTAGCTGAGTCTACTGTAAATCTCACAAGACTGGCCAGCTTTGCAAGATTTCAACCACTTTTCCTTTTTTAATTGTTATTTTACTTAACTGGAAGGTGTGCCCTGATCTTCAGCAGTCCTGTATGATCAAGAGCTCCCATGTCCTTAAGTGATTTTTTAAAAAAGAAAGAAAGAATTCTGATGTACAAGTTTGGAGAGGAAGAGCAGTTTCTGTTATCTAATATTGTTACTGTGCAAATTATAGGAAATCTATTCATTTTTTAATGAGATATAGAGAATAATGCTTTTTTCATACCTCAGTGTTGTGGAAGTAACAACTAATATGTATAAAATGGAATGATAATAACAAAAATAATTAATATATTATGGATGGGGAGAACACACTTTAAATTCACCAATTTGTATCCTACCCTACAGATGGTGTACAGGTACATATATGGTATCTTTCAAAATATACTGTATAATCCTTCCATTTCCCTTGCCCCAGAAGGCATAGGAGAAATGTAGATGCCTGCCTTCTAGAAAATCTGTTTAATAGTTTTTAAAACTGTACTTATTTTTATACATAGCTTAATATCCTTCAGAGAAGAAATATTTAAGGAAGAATCTTATCATTCCATCTTAGATGTAGGAGAAGGAAACATAATCTAAATCCAATCACTCTTAAAATACTTTAAAATATTTCAGATATTCTAAATTAAGGCTGGCTGTTTCAGAAGATCCAGCCTTAAAGAAACAGATACTATGTAAACACTGTTTTATATCTGATTTCCATCTACCAAACACTATTAAAATCAACAGTAATATTTCCTAATCCTTTAGACAGAGGAAGAACACTGGCTTTTAATCAATAAGCATTTGATAAAAGCATTGCTTGAGGATATTGCACTGAGTGATGGACAATAATTGTGACACTACATTGGTACTTCCGCACTGAAGCTTTTTATGAGACACCAACTTTCTGAGTGCTAGACACATTCATGGCTAATGAGAGTTATACTTTCAATATGTTGGATTAACAGAGGTTGCTATGAACAAGGGCAACAAAGACCATTTCTTCACACATTAAAGCAAAAGCCTATAGCCTAAATATAGTGGGGGGGGAGCCTCCCCCTTGCTCAATTTTGTGTCTATCACTGGTGATGGCAAAAATCACAATTTAAGGGCAGTTAAAGAGTCCCACTGGAGATATTGTTATGGGTAAAAGGAGGCACTGCTTATTCATCCTT
Source organism: Oxyrhabdium leporinum (assembly GCA_032468155.1). NCBI lineage: Eukaryota > Metazoa > Chordata > Lepidosauria > Squamata > Cyclocoridae > Oxyrhabdium > Oxyrhabdium leporinum. The sequence goes on along the minus strand of JANHFL010007171.1, from coordinate 48,335 downwards.
CAAAAATGTCATAAAAATATGACTTCAGGGGATTTTAATCAGTAGTTGATTAAAAGGCAGAGGGTTTCACTTCTCCCTCTTCTTGACAACCATTGTTGACCAAGAGGGAGGCATCCATCATGTCAGATTGTTGTCTTCTCATGAATCTTCCATTATGCAACTTCTTTGGATGATTTAAGGGTCTTCTATTTTGAACCCCCATTGTTCATCTCTGTTCTCTCTCTCATTTACACATATTTTCACTAGTCTTTCCTTAACAACAGAGATGTTCCAGCATTGTGGTTTGCCTTCCTTTGTTTCGCTACATATAATTTATTTCATAATTCTTGACTTCTTTAAATTATATTTTTATTCCACTTTTATTACTTTATAAGTAACTCAAAGTGGCAAACATATATAATGCTCCCTGTTTTCTCCACAACAACTGGGATCAGAGACAGCAACTAGCTCCAAGTTATCCAGCTGGCTTTTGTGCCTAAGGCAGCACTAAAATGCACAGTCTTCTGATTTCTAGGCCTTCAACTTAACAACTACACCAAACTGGCTGTTTTATGCTGTGTCTCTTGTATTGTTTGTGTTGTTCGTGGTTATTAAATGTTAAGCCTTATTTACTTTTATGTTGTAAGCCTTCCAGAATACCTCTGAAACTGAGTTATCTATGCATTCTGTAAAAAAAGAAACAAAAGGAAAAGAAATTAAGACAATATAATTTCTTACCCTGTGTAATTGTCTCTAAATCTATAAACTGGATGTATCTGGCAGTTTTTATGGGTGGAAAATGGGTGATGGAAAATATGACATTTTTGTTAAATCTAGTTTTGAATCCATCTTAAATTCTCCTCTTGATATGTTCAGCTTAAAGGTAGCATATAGACCATATTTGTAAGGCTATGTTAACGTGTACATTTTATGTTCCTCCATGAAAGAGTTACAATCTTTGCAAGGAGAAAAAAAAATATCAGAAAGGATCATTAAGTCACTTCCTGCTGTGAAAAAGAAAAAAAAAAGATGCTACTGTGTGGCTTTACAAGGCAGCTCAGGACCTATTTCAAGCCCTGCTTCTCTTTGTGAGCATTATGAATTGTGGCACGTCTGTTGCAGGGAGCAGAAGACAAATGAAAGCATCCAAATGGTCTCACTTTCATTCATTCTTTCAAACATCTGCTGCCATCATGACCACTGGTTAGGTAAAAGAAAGAATGGCTGATACTTATTTGTCTTCTTAATGAGGAACAACTCAAATAAAAGAAATATTGGGGCATTTGAATATATCATATACTATGTATTGATCCAACTGGAAAAAGTCACCCAGGGTAGCATCTAAGATGACAGCTAAGCAATTAAGGAAAAATATGTCCAAGCCCTTCCCGTGTCAAACTGAATCGTGACCCTTCCTTTGGCAGACCTATGGCTGAATCCCTCCCAGAAGTGGGGAAAGGGCTGTAGACAATAGCTTTCATGTCATTTAAGATGATATGGACTTTGATGCACATATGTCATCTTATGGAAAAATTGGGTCATCATTGGCAATGGAGCAGATCATGCAGACCCTTTCATGAATAATAGGTGAAAGCAAAATTAATGTAATGGAAGAAGTGGGCATTATGCTTAAGTTTTTGACAATTTATACGTGCATATTCTGTACAGATTTTTCATTTTCTGATTGGTGTGGTTTTGGGAAAGAAAAGGAAATAGTCTATGAAGCTGGACGAAAGAGACTTTGCCATTTTTAAAAAAAATTCAGGAAGATAATAGAGAAAACAAGAGACTTTCCCTTGTCCAAAAGACACCAAGCTCCATCAAACATTTTTTTCTGTCCTGCATTTTTGCAGACAAAAAAAAAGGAAACATTTTTCCGACACATTTCTATTTAAAGAACAACTTGCTTAGATTTGCTTCCAGCTGAAGTTTTTATGCTCACCAGAAACAACCTCCACAATCATAATAGTTACTTTGAAAAGGTTCAGTTTTAATTATCGTGTTTTATAACATTCACTGAAATTAATAAATACTTTGTGGCTTGTAGGATGAAATCACTTTTTTTCTAATTAGTCTTAAGACAGTATTACAAGCTGAAGAAGGAAAGAACTTTGCCTGGAATTTCAAAAGAGGTTCATCTCGGCTTAATTTGGCTAAGGGCAATTAACACAGATGGCTAAAAAAAAGTAATTATCTCTTCTGGTTTTCTGCCACCTGTCACAAATGAACTGTTTTCTTTAATTGCTTCAAATTACTCTTAATCACACAAAACAGCTATTTAAAACAGAATCTGCATCTTGAAGCTCAGGAAGAAGATTTAACACCTGAGTGGTAGGACCATCTTGGTGGCATAAGGTAAAGTCCTTGAGAGTGGCTTCAAGGATTAGAAATTCAAGTAAATACCAATCAAGACTTAACCAAAGCATTACCTGATCTAAATAATTATGAAGTCAAGCAAAAGGTTATCTGTTTGTCAGGTCTATGGTTCCCCTTCATTAATTCTCCTTCATTAACTGTCCTCTGATCTTAGTTGTGGTCAAAGGAAGACATTTGATCTGTGCATTCTCAAAAATTCATACAAAGTTCAATCTCCAACTGCTTTTGCATATAGTCTTGAATTATATAAAATAGAATGTGGACCAGAAAAAAGAAAAAGATAAAAAAACCTTGTGTTTTGCATAGATAATCGACGGATAATTTTCTTTATCAACTTGTAGGCTGTCTTAAGTTGAAGTAACTATTACTTAGTAGAAGTAACTATTCTCCAAAGGAGCTGCATTTCATACATTACAATAGATTAGATGATCATAATGCAATCAGAAGTGTTAAACTGGCGGCCCACGGGCTGGATGCATCATGTGCAAGCCATGCCCAACCCAGCTCCACGAAGAGAAAAAACATCACGATACGTCACATGATGGTAACGTGACACAGTGAGTTTGACACCCGTGATATAACTCCATCCAGTTTTGCCTCTTCCCTTAGAAAGGAAGTTTTTAGTAATAACATTCTCCCTCTTCAGTTTTCTAGATCATACAGATCTATATAAGATTCTACAGATCCTGTAGACCTGTGCAAAAATAGATCTGAGTGGTAAACTGGAGCCATCCTCAAAGTATTGGGGAACTGAACTCTGCAGAGGCTGTTCCATTGCTTGTGGGGAAAAATGGGATCCATCCTTTAACACAGAAAGCAAGTTCTGATTTAAAGAAAACACCTTTACATCTGTGCCATAGGAATTCTTTAGATCAAGAGATGGTGCTCCAGATGTTGCAGAAATATAATTTCTAGCATCCTTCACCATTGATCAGGTTAGCTGAGATTGCTAGTAATTGTAGTTCAGACATGTATGGAGGGCTAAATGTTATACACTCCTATTCTGGGCATTCGTTGCGGAGTCTTGTTACTTATTCTGCTGAAATGTGCGTCTACCACTAATATTTTGAAAACTTTAAATGGTTACAGCATGAAAAGTTGGACCACTCATCATGATTATGGTCAGTGTTAATGGAGTTGATAGGCACCAGGTTGTAGTTTTTCTCATCCAGGTCTTGCAAGCCAATACAATCAGATGATTAAGTTAATATCTAATAATTTTATATTTAGGAATATTCTCAAAACAGCATGCCTATTTACTGTTGAAATCCTAGCTTTCCGGAAAATATTTGGAAAAAGTGTATTGGAAAGACATTCAAAATAGGGAGGGAAAGCTGTTTGCTTGTTGGCAAGCTACCAGATATGTAAAGCCCAATTGTTCTTTTATTTAAAAGTCAATGTTCTGCATTAGATAATTGTTGAACAAGCCTTCCTTACTGTTGAAGTACACAACACAGAGTTTAAAACTAAAATCATGGAGGGGGGAGGGGTGTTAGTTTAATTTAGCCACTAGGGCTCAGCTAGTAACTGAAGATTTCAGTAATTCAGGCAATTTGGTTAGAGCACCAGCCTAGAAACTCGGAGACCGGGGCCAGTCAGTTTCTCACAGCCCTAGGAAGAAGACGGCAATGGTAAACTATTTCTGAAATCTTGCCAAGAAAACTGCAGGGATTTGTCCAGGCAATTGCCAACACTGATTTGAAGGTGCACACATATATAAACACTAGTGGATTATGTGAACACTGCTTTGGGCTTTCATATCTTTAGCTTTCTGTGAAAGATGCACACAAAAGCATTTCCAAGCAGAGGATTAATTGACACTGACGTTTATATCTGTGTATCTGAAAACAAGCCATTAGTAACTTTAAATTGTTTAAGAATAGCAATAATAGAGCCAATACCTTAGCTGTGTTATTAGTTGATCTTATTGATGTCAGAAAATGAGGGCTAAGTCCTGGGGAAAAAAAAAACCCAGCAGTCTCCAATGTGAGGAGATAATTGTATTATTGATCTTTAAGGATTATTGTTCTTGTGGGATTGGGAATTTTGTAACAATTGCCTTGGCTCCCAATCAACGAGCTAGAACAAATTCCTCCCAGCCCCCCTCATGGCGGAGCTTTATTAAATACATATTTACCTCTTGTATGAAATAAAAAAAAATGAAATAACTGGTGCTTCATGCTCCTTTTCCTAATTTAGGAAAATAATCCTTTGCAAAAAAATAAAAAAATAAAAATCCAAAAGTGTGGAAAGAAGACAATAATAGTATGGGTTGTTTTGTGAGGTGTGCCTTTTTAAATAGACTCTTCCTCATAATCGTTCAGAAATCAGTATGTACCCCTGGAGAACATCTTTTTCTCTCCTGGTAGTAGTTTGGGTGGCCTTTGCTCATTTCCCTATGAATGGTAATGTTGACCACCTCGGGCCATGCAAAGCAATCTTTTAAAAAAGAAAATGTTTAACTAGAACCACTGGGACTAGAAGCACTGCTCCCTATACCATAATGTGAATATCAATAAGACACAAGTCCGTGGAGCTCCCTGCTTGATTTGACAGATAAAGGATCACTTAGTTAATTAGAAGATGACACAGTGCGTTTGTGCCCCTTAGTTATACCTTGCCTTCTGCCTCATCCTTTTGTTTTCCCTATGTCCCCTCTTTCTTTTTTGACAAGCTGATTTACATCATTACTGGTGGTTTCACTTGTTAAGCACACCAGAAACTGAGAATATTTTTTAGCAGTAATGATATCCAGTTTCCCAACAGATTTATCTTTCCTTCAGAGAGAGAGAGGAAAACACCAAGTTAGATTTTTCAAGACTTTGATAAAATGTAGTAGTCACTAGCCTTCATCTGTATACTTTTAAAGAGATTATTAAACACAGATTGGGAAGCTGCCTTCAAAGAGCCTACACAATGAAGGCTCACTTTCGGTATATGTCTTTAAGATCCCAGCCTTAAACCTCATATCTCTTTGTCTTCTTGTCACCCAGCATGTTGGGTTATGATTTAAACAGTTATTGTATATCACACATAAACAAGCTTCCCTCTTTACAAGCCATATGGAACATTAACTGCACTGTACAACATGCATAGCGCTCAAGTCCTTTTCAGGATGAGCGCTTGAGCAAATAGATCTGTATCATTCAACATCAAACTCGATTCATAATTTAATGCTGATTGCCAGATAAAAGAACAGGAAGTCCACAAACTCTTCTGATGAAGATATTCCCTCCTTACCCATTTATTTTAATACTTATCAAACTCCTATCCTAAAAGACAGAGAAATTGCTAAAGAGGTTTTTTAAAGAATCGGGGAAGGAGCAAGTGTATTTATTAATTGATGGATCTTTTTACTTTGCAGATACATTCATGGATATATGTAAAATGATTAAAATAATGTGCTCAACATCAAAAGCTCTAAGATCACATATTCAGTGAGGCTATACACTTTTCAAAAATAATTTGGAAGAAGTGCTTTGGACCACTTATGAGTGGTCACCTCACTTGTATTAATTAAAATATAAGACTGCAAAATATATATGCGCTTGCTTTAAGAAACCTACTTATTAAAGTTAATGTGCTTCTTCAAGGAGTGACACCTTTTATTTCGAACTCACAGAGCAGGGTTAAAAGTATCCACTTTAATAATAATTTTTAAAAAACAGATACTGTACTTGTACAACAGCAAAACTACTTTTTTTCAAATCATCTTTGAAGTGTGGAAACCCCTAACAAGGAGTAAAAAAAGAATTTAATAGTCCATTGGATTTCAAAATCCACATAAAGAATCAAAGCCCTAAGAGAAAGAAGGAAGCAGGAGAATTCAATAGTACAAAAGTAATGGTAAGGATAATTATCCAAGATGTTTTCATCTCATTAAGACTTGGGAAATCCACATAAAAGGCTAATAAGTTGATATGGTATAGTAATATAAACCTGGGCCACAAATATCAAATATCACTGATAAATATACAGTAGCTGGAACAGTCTTTGCCCTTGTTCATTCCAATGTCTCTATCTTGATTCACTTATTGAACCAAAACAAGACTTGTTTAAAAATGATTGGCAAAATAAATTAACACAGTAACAGAGTTGGAAGGGGCCTTGGAGGTTTTCTAGTTTTATTTATTGATAAGAGATGTGGGAAGTGGGGAAAAATGCTTTTGTTGGAATGTCAGATAAGATTGTCAGTTACTGAACATATTACTACTTACTTGTCTTGATGGAGGGAGAAGTCACTGTGTGTATATGTGTTTTCTTTTTTCTGTATTTTTCTTAGTTTGTATTAGCTTTTATCTTTGTATTTGTAAACTTCAATAAAAATTATCATTAGAATTCTAATATTTTTTGTGTTTCTTTCCTAAGCTGGTCTACCTTGAAAGGCTAAACAACTACAGAGCTGGTCAAATTATCTATATCAAAGTTTTATTAATATTAAAGATAAATTTGAAATCATGGAATTATAGATGGAAGTATGGCATAGTAAATCCTATCAAAATTTGTTACTAAAGTTAAAATGTCATTATTTTATTAGGTTGTATCAGAAGTTTTTATATTTTGGTATAAACAATAATTGTCTATAGGATCATCTGAGATATTTTATTCATAGAATATTTACGACAACCTTTTAATCTATGATGCATTTACAATATATGTTATGAAACACTTTTCTGTTGAAATATACAAAAATCTCAATTATTGGTTTTTCCTTCTTGTTTATTACGGAATAGGTAACGGTCTTTCCATAAAAATGTTCTGAAAATAATATAAGATGGCTGTAATGTAATTTGTTTCTTGGAAAAATTAAGATATTATAATTTTATTTAAAAAGCTAATGGGAGATTGGGCAGGTTACTTGCTTCCGTGATGTGAACATAAAAAGAATGTTTCCAACACATGTTTCCAAAGGGTAATTTTTTATAATTACAATTGATTTATAAGATTCCAGAGAAAAGATGAGACTATTTGATTGATTCTTTGGAAATATAACTAATTATTTTATAGAAATGAAAAGCAGATCTAACCTTGGAAACTCTGGATGACATAAAGGAAATGAGGGGCCCACCAGAGAACCTGAAGGATACTATCTTGTCAGCTCTGACCTAGACTATTATATTGATAATGTAGAAGTGTCCATTTTTATTTGCCTGGCTTTCTTGAAGATACAGCAGCTTGTTCCTGGCATTTCTTAGCATGCTAAAATTGGTTCCCGGATTGATCATTGACAGTTTGTTTATTTGAAATAAATGCATGTGTAAATAAATCTAATGATTTTTTTCTAGTTGCCCACTCAGAAATTGTCAAAATATTACATTATCAATGAGGCATTTTGTGGGTGTTCAGCTGTGTAGTATACTAAACTGGATAACATCTTTGTATTCATTGGAAGACCAAAACAGCTGGGAGTTTGGTCCTGAGATGGAAATAACATGGGATCTGCTTACACATAGCAGTTGTAATCCCTGAATTGTAACAAAATAGCTGCAGGAACTCAATGCACTCATTTAGTCACTGTCAATGACAACTGTAGACATGAAACTCTTCCTTGGGGAAGATTTTAATTGTGCATAGTTATATTGAGGAATAACAGGTCAAAGGAGGCTGGCTTTCCTACAGGCAATGCTTTAAAATCAGCCAGGAGATAAAAGTCCTGGTTGTAGTTAGATGGAGGCCATCTGCTTGTTGTAACTGTGGTTTGAAAGGCATCACTTCAGAACTATACCCTTAATGAAAAGCTTCATCTCTGCCTAAGTATTTGAGGGAAGGTAAGATGCTACAGGATGTGAAGACGTCAGCCCTCCATTTCTGAGCCTCAGATTGATTGGATTCAAGTCAGTTTTTATCACAATCTTTCTTGATTCAAAAGAGTTTTGACCTCTGAACATGAAGCACATTTCCCATTGATTTGCTAGCCAGAGTCTTAGGTTCAAAATAAATGCTTCTAGACAAATAATTCTTTGTTTATGGTTATTTCAAATAAGTTTGGAGAGTGTGCGGGGGACATTCAACCATCATATTTGCTATCAAATTATTTGAAATGAGATTTCAGAGCCCATAGGTTGAAGAGTATATTGGGTAAATACTAAAAGTAAAGGAAATGTTCTCACTTAAGAAGAATGCAGTCAAGATTGCTCTTCTTGGTGGCTTCACTTAAAACTGAAATCATTCCAATAGAGGGCAGTAGTGTCGCACTAGAGAGTAATGAGCCTTGTTCCATGGAAGGAATAACATTTGCCTGTTTCACACACACACATTCACTTTTACATAAATTAATTCCTTCAGGTAGAAAAATAATTAACTAATAGAGTTAATTCAGAATAAAACAATATTCCTACATCTACAGTACACAGAATAAGAAAGATTTGTCAGGTAGTCTGTATTTTAAATATCCTTTTGAAAAAGAGAGATTGTAGCTCTGCATGAATGGGAGATAATATTCTTCTTGAAGATCCCCATAATCCAAAAACAAACTTGAGGGTTTTGAATATTCATTTTTAATGCTATTGAAATATTTATTTGCCAAAACTGTTTGCGAAAAGTATCCTGCCTTTGCTTTTTGCTAGATTCTAATCCAGTAAACTACTTAAATCTGTTTGCACTGTGAGTAACTCAAACCCATGATTTTGAGTATTCCTCTCCAGCATATCAAAGAGGATACAATTGAACAAAAACTGCTGTTATTTACTTACATAGCATGTGTCAAATCCAGAAGGTTTCAGAAGTATTGTAGTTCTTATAAGAACAAATCTGTCAGCTCCACTCTTTTTTTTTAAATACCACTTACTGTGAATATCGGCACAAAGATTTTTTACAAATCTTCCATTTAATTAATGAGCAGTAGAGCTGTGCAATGTTAAAAAGTGAATCAGTGGAGATATTTTGGAATATGAACATAAGTGCAAGAGCAACTTTAATTTTTTTCAGCCTTTTGCCTGAATCTTCTGCTTTTAGCGAGTCATCTGTTTAAAGCAGCCAGGTCTTTCTTTCAAGCTGAAACAGAAACCTGAAAAAAGATGCAGCTGTTTTAAAGAGGTCAAAATGCACCTCGATGGTGCAGTGTTTAGACTTCTGCTGACTGCCGGCTGACTGCAATTTGGCAGTTCGAATCTCACCAGGCTCAAGGTTGACTCAGCCTTCCATC
>JANHFL010007171.1:7219-17559 GCA_032468155.1 Oxyrhabdium leporinum | reverse complement strand
ATTTGAACCGCTAGATTGAATCAGCAGAAGTGGCCTGCAGTTCAACACTCTAACCACTGCGCCACCTAGGCTCTGGTATGAATATGAATTAGTTTAATGAGTTGTAATAATAATGGTAGATATTCCATGACTAACCTAAGTAAAACTATGGTGAAACCTCTTGTTCACTTACAGATATAAAAGCTACTTTATTAAATTTTCATTTGTGATTGGTAACGTTATCGTTCCAGTACAGAGCATTCTTCTTGAATTCCAATGCCGATGCATATTGCAGTTGCATACACTTACCTGGAATACAGATGGGAACACCAGGGGGAAAAACCTGGAAAAAAATGGGGAAAAGGGTTGTTTTTTTTCAGTTTTTTCCAAAGCCATTTGGAAAAAAATGGGGGGGACAACTGTTTTTTTCCAATTTTTCCAGGTTTTTTGCAGGCATTCCCATCTCTAACCTGAAGTGAAGCCAAATAAATGATGGCAATACTGTTTACTTAATCTATAAATGTCAATAACTTATGCCAATTAAAAGCAAAACAAATTCAGTCAAAAAAGCTGTTGAAATGAGGTTGAGATTCAGTGCAACTATTCTATGAGTCCACCGAGAATTTATCAAAAAGCTGTTCTTCGTTGAAATAAATTCTGAAAGCAAATTCTTCTCTAATGAACTAATCCCATTTTTTTGGAAAAAAAACCCAAACCTATAGCAGAATTTTCCTGCATAGCATTTATTTTAAGAAACCTTGGCTAGAGAATACTTTCCATAGTTTTCATTAACTTTAGACCAAGTAGTATTTAAGTGTTTTTTCTGCTAACAGTGATCTCAGGATGTTACACTCGATATAACATGGGTTGTTTCTGTATGCTTTAACTCTGATTGCTTTGTCACCCTAATTGCTTAGTCTTTTAAGGAAAAGTTCACGACTAAACCTCAGGCATTAGCATTTCACATTTCATTTATGGTAAATAATAAAACTTTGGACACAATCAGCATTTCTTCCACTAACTGAATTGGGCTTAATTTTACAGCAGTACAAATAGTAATGTGCTCAACTGAGTGAGTTAATGACATTTAATTTGACCGGAACAAAACTGAGCATGCCTTTGTCTTATATTTTTGCAAATGCAACCAACACCAATGATTTACCCAGAGAGTAGAAAAAAAGAAATACGTTAATTCCCAGGTTAGCTGTACATTCTGGATGAGAAGTGGCCAGCTGGGGTTACACTGGGAGTCATTTTTATATTTCTATTAATCTAGGAGGGCAGTGCTACTGCCTCAGTGACCCAGATATCTCTTTTTATTAATTTCCCACTTTTCCCCAATTTTTATTCACTTTTTGCTGTACCACAGCATTTTCTGTGCATATTTTTTTCTACCATCCCTCACATACATTCATCCTCCTTCTCATGCATCTTTTTTCTCATGCCTCAACTTCATTTGCTCGTTTTTCTTCCCTCTTTCCAAATTTAACTGAACCTGTCTTTTATATGTCTCATTTCTTTACTCCTTCCATTTTTCTTTATTCTATTTAGGTACCATACACAATAAAAACAGAAACAGCATATAGATAGTCCTGGATTTTTTCCAGGCCAGTGGTATTTCAGTCTTCTTGGAAAGTTGCTTTAATTTCAGCTTGTCCTGTTTCATCCAATTTATTATTGAAATTAAGCAACATTCGGGGGGTACTGATGACTTTGTTGGGAGTTAGGGGCCAAGGAGAAATAGAGATGGCCATACAAAAGGCACTCATCTTTGGAGCTCTGAATTATGTTTCTCACAGTTTCATGCAGCTACTTGAAAAAGCACAGGAGCCTTGATAGAACCCAGAAATGCCAGGGAAGGTGATGGGTGTTGAATAGTAGTCTCCTAGAACCATCTTTTGTACACAACCTACACAGAAGCAATGCAAAACAATCCTGCCAGATGATCTAGATGGATACCATGGCTGACGGTATGAAAAACCACTAAGACAAAGTGTATCTCCATTAGTTCCAGAACAGAATTCTAATAGAAATTGGTTCAGGAAACATTTGAGATTGACTTATACGGTAACTAGAAAGATCATTTGAATCAGCAGAAAGTTTTTAAAATATTTTTATACACTGTTTCTTAAAGATACATAGAAGTGTATCCTATCTCAAGAAGACTTTGGTTAACCCCTTCCTCCCCTTAACCATGATATTAGTCCCAGTCTGGGTAATTTAATGAACTAAAAAGACTGAATAACAGAGTTGGACGATACCTTGGAGGTCTTCTAGTCCAATCCCCTACTGAGGCTGGAAATGCTATACCCCGGTGGTTCTCAACCTGTGGTCCACAGACCTCTGGGGGCCCACGTTGTCACAGGGTGTCCATGAAGACTTAAATGTTACGATTTAAATCTTGATTTAAGTTTTGTCCGTGGCCATGGTCCATGGTATTTAAAGGGGGTCAGTGGTGAAGGAAAGGTTGATAACCACTGCTATACCCTATTTATAAGCATTGAATAAATGAGCAGTGGCCTTCATTTCTCCGTACACCTGTCTACATCTTCGAGATCTATTCCTATAAGTGTTTCTATAAACCTGACAAGTGATAATAAGATTCCTTCCCAGTGTCCCCAGAATGGAGTTCAAGGTGTAGCAAATCAGTCTTTCAGATCTAGAATACAATATCTTGGTAAGGATGGTATTGGACTGTAAAGTACAACATTACTACTCTTTAGGACCTTTTTGTTGCATCAATGGGCACAGAGTAAGATCTCAAATGGGCCTGAAAAAAAACAACTGATTTTCCATGATATTTCCTCCAGTTGCACTTTAGCTCTCTATTCTACTTTCTAAGACAAGGAAATCATTGAACTCTGTTAGAGGTATTCTACTCACTGGTTATAATTGAGTAACCCAAATTCAAATCATGCTGATCTTATAGCCACTGTCTTTTAATCTACATCAAAAGGTGGTCATAAAGAAGATAGTGGAAGTAGAAATCCATGCATGTGATCATTAACTCCTTGGAGAAAAAAATATAAAAATGAATAGAACGAAATAATAAACGTTCATAACAACAAAATGAGGATTGCAACTGAATCCACTTGAGAGGCACCTGAAGCTAATCATACTGTAGCGTGTTTCAAAACATTACTTGCATTTTCAGATATGTTTCCAAGCATATATTTGTAATATTCACGCTGTACAAAAATAAATATTCAAGCTGCAGAAAGCAACTGAATAGCTATCTCACTGGAACAGAACTATGCTTTGTGGGCAACAGAGGCATGAAGAGTATCACATGGAGAATGTGATCACTGCACTTTACTTGCAGAGAAGCAGCCATCTTGCGACAGCAACAAGAATAAAATGTGATGCCATAAAGACAAACAGATTTATTGAGGCAGAAGTTTTGTGAAAGCACAACCCTACAAAGGCATATGCTACAATAAATCTGTTAGCCTTTATGTTGCCATAAGATGCTTTGTTCTTCTGCTGTAATTTAGAGCTCACAAATCATAAAAGTACTTATATATTATATTTGTATCCTGCCCTGCTTCCAAGGATCAGAGCTGCATTTTAATTGTACAGGAACTCTGGAAGCTACATTTATTGTGTTCAAGACTGTCCTATTTTGCTCTGCCAAAGTTCACAGGCAGGTCAGAAATGTTCAACTCGAAAGCCATTTAGGACAAGTGAACCCAGATGGCCAGGATAAAATGAAGAAGGCTGGTGGGAATGGCATTTTCAGGAATATGAATTGAGCTCCAGACACATGAATTTAAACTCTTCCCATTTCCTGGAAGAGGTGAAAAGTCTTAAAGCAAGGGTGGTAAAGTCAGGCATGTTGTCCTCATTTCAGAGCAAGCTCTAATTAGTTTGCTGGTATACATTAAAACCTTCTCAAATCAGGACAAGTGGTACCCAAGCTTCTTGTTTCTGATAAAAGATAAAATGAAAAATTCTGTCTACAAACTGTTAAAAGAATTTTGTAGTACTTCTTGAGATGCTGATTAGAAGCTAAGTGACTTTATTCCATTTCCATATTTGTGGCACCTCCTCTATCTATGTTCTCCTTCAGAATTGTGTGTGTTTGTGTGAGAGAGAGATAGGGAGGTAGGGAAGGAGAGGGAGAGAGAAGGGAGATTATTTATTTAGTGACTCTTTCATTTGCCAGCCCAACAGCACTCCTTTCTCCCTTCTATGAAAACCTATGGAAAATTAATACCCTATCTTCAGGTTCTGCCCATTAGCTGACTAATACAATATGATGTCTGGATGGGCTTTCTGTCCCCTTAATAGACTGACAGAAATGTGACTTCCTGTACCACGTTGCAGCTCTGTCCAAAGACTTGAATTGCAGCAGGCACTTTTGCCAAAATGGGAAGAAAGGATATGCATGCTGGCTTTCCTCAAGCTGGTGGTCTCCCAGATATTTAGGTGGAAAACCATGCTGGCTGGTAAATGTTGAGATCTGCCAAATTCCACTCATGTAGGATATATCAGCCTATGGAAGCAAAATTATGACAGTTGGCAAACCCAACATATCTGAAGGGTTTCAGATTGGAGGAAAAGAGTTCTGGGAATTACACACCCTACATCATCAAATCATACCTGTTAAATGAAAGGTGATCTATATGGCTGAAAATTTTGAAATTAATTAATCAAAACACACGCACACACATACAGATGGATCAGTCAAGTGTTTCAGAAAAGGTGATTTAATCAATCTCTTATCAGTAATGTTTACAATATTTATTGGAATAAGAATTGACATGTACATACGTATTGCAAGTCATTCCCTCACTAACTGATGTTGGCACTCCAACAATGCAAAACTTGTTACAAAAATGCTATATATTATCATGCTCTTTCAGAGTGTTTGGTGTAAAAAAGACATTTGGACAGTGAAGCATCTTTAGCCTGCAAAACAGATAAATCTTGGATGAATAAAACTGGCTTATATGGCATTGCTGAATTGAAAGATGTTTGTACCATCCTGTATTGCTTTGCCAAGGTATAGGTGAATGCAGTGATATAGTAAGATATACTCAGCATATATGTAAGGTTATACTTCCAGAGTTAGGATAAATAGTCAGCAGAAGATCCAAAATCAGGCTTTACAATAATTCCTGATCAAATATATTCTTTATCTTTACTTTTTCTTCAGATATTTCTATGTCTAGTTGCATGCATTAAAATACCTTTCTTTTTTTAAAAAAAATAGGAATAAAAATCAAATGTGATTTGATATCCATTTTTCTTGATAAATATGTATCCTAATGCCCAACTAAATTGCAGTATAGTTTTCAGATCACAATGTGATTTATTTTTTAAATAATCTAAACAAAAAGAATACAATCCATTCCTCCAACATGCTGTTTTTCTTTTGAGTAACTATGAAAAGGAGGCTATTGATGTGCATGTATCATTGACTACAGGCAGTTATTATTTAGTAAGCAACTTCAGATAGGTGGCCTTTTCTACTCTAATGTAAATCTACTTTGTTGACATAATGCATCCTTATTCATAAAAACTTTATGGATAATGTTGGTTGATCATAACTTGAAGGACGCCAGTGCTTCTGCACAGAAGCCTTTTATGGCTTCTATTCATCTGAGAACATTCTGAGTAAAATTCAAATGACAAATTGAACCTATAGATCTGAACACAAACAACAGAAATCTGCCTGGTTGCATGTAATTCTGGAATAAAATCTTAGTGTAACCCTTGATCTAATACCACAGTAGTCCTGTTCTCATTAAGCATTTAACCCAGTGAGCCAGTGGCATGGCCAAGTCTTCTTATGGATGGTTCTAGCAACATTAACTGGATAAAAATTCCCATGTGGGGAGCAGATACTCCACCATTAACTTCAGAAATTGTGTGCTATCTATAGGGCTAAGCAGAACCTGGGGGCAGAGTTAAAAGAAGGACCATCCTACAATCTCTGCATAGCCACCAGTCAACTAAGTTCAACCCCCTTGAATTCCCCTTGACCCTTCTCTAACTACTAGAAAGTGCTAAGTGCCCTTCTCTAACTACTAGAAAGTGGTAAGTTCAACCCCCTTGAATCCCCTTGACCCTTCTCCAGCTACTAGAAAGTGCTAACCATTAGTTGAGAATATTCCTGTGTAAAAACATGACTAAATCAGTTTAATTGGACCTTCCCGTGTGGACTTGATGACAGACAAATGAAGCCTTTTACCAGGAGACTACTGGTTAAGGGTTACAAAATTTGGGATTGGGAGCCACTCAGAGTTGGTTGAAAGATGGGTAGCTATATACATGTTCAAATAAATAAATAAAAATAAAAAGTTCCAAACTTAATTAATGGTGCAGCATATTGTAAAGATGGTAGCAAAAACACAGAGATGTGGGAAGATATTGTTGAGTTCTTGCCTGAAAGAAATAACATTAAGTAGAAATCACATTTGCTACCTGGAAATTTCTTCAAGATCAGATAAATTAAGATCTGTCTAGAGTCCTTCCATAGGGAGGAGCAAAGTAGCACGTGGCTTTGACTTTCTATTGAGCCATCACCACATGGACATAACTGAAGATAATAGGAGTACCATGAAAACATCCAAAAAGGACTATTGAGGGCAGTGCATCCAGCCTGGCTAAAGTGAAGACCTTATGAAATTTCTGAATTGTGATAAATAAGAGTCTGGAACAAACTCTCTTGGAAGCAAATGATAAATATTGAAGTGTAACATCTTACTTAAGCTTGCTTGGAGATCTACATCTGCATTTGTTGCTTCAGGGCAGTTGTAGCATTATCAAACAACAATCATAGACTTTCCATAAGGAGCCTAGCAATTGAATTTTACTTATGGCTTTTAAAAGCTACGATGATTTAAAATGATCTCTAAATACTAATGGGATCAAACCTATAGGAAGTAAAATTAATTTTTGCCAGAAGGTAAGAAAAAAAACCCACCCCAATGTCTAGTTTTCATGAATATTAAGTTTTGCAAAAGAGCAAATTTGGAGTGCTAAAGAAGCTGACGGATTACCTTAACCTGGAAAACCTTGCAAGCTGCAAGGATATAATAGTGTAAGTGATGATCAGGCTGAGTCTGAGAGTAGGGTCATTGTCAATTTGAAGTCATTATGCTGCTACCCGAGACCTAAATCCAGTCGCCCATAAATTCCGTTGACTCCAATTTGCCTTGACAGTTAGTAGATCGGATTCTGGTGTATAGGTACCATGAAAAGTAGGATTTTTGAACTCTATTCCAGCTCCTGGGTTCTTGTGCCTGAGAAATAGGCTCCTTATTATTGGTAATATCATACGATAGCTGTTGAGATAGACACTGTGCCACTTGCCCAATTAAAAAGAAAGAGAAATCCAGGACAAAGAAGCACGGTACTAAGATATTTATAGGTCATACCTACTCAGTTTGAGTCCCATTTATTTGCCACTTGTGAGTTTTATTATAACACCAAAACTTTGGTTTTCTGATAGTTTATCGACAGCTTTTGTACTGTACAGAATAAAACTAGTCTCTAAGTGCTTTTCTTGTTCCCATCTGTGAAATAGACAATAATAACTACATTGGTTGGCATACTGTAATGCTGAAATCGCACAATCACCTAAAATAAATGGATGATGGACTGAAATAGCAAGTGCTTGGATTATGGATTTAAATATAGATTAAAAAGTAGTGGAACGTATATGCAACTTTGTCTTACACCTTCATAAATTGGGACTGCTTTTGATAAACATCCCTGAGAAATACATCTAATTCTCAGGGAGACTAGAGTTGCATTTGAACATATTCCCAGTATCCCAGAGGTGTTTTTCCAAAAGGCAACTGGACTTTCTTGTTGTTTTGTTCCTTGAAAACATTTTGCTTTTCATCCAAGAAGCTTCTTCAGTTCTAACTGAATGGAGGGAATGTTTATAGATACCTTACTATTCAGTTAGAACTAAATTAGCTTCTTGGATGAAAAGCAAAACATTTAAGGGGGAAAAAAATAAGAAAGTCCAGTTGCCTTTTGGAAAAGCACCTTTGGGACAAACATGGCCCGGACGATTCCAGGATAAGTATCAGAACATTAAGAGAAAAAAAATGTAATGTAAACATCCTGCAAAAAGATGCCTTAAGTCACCTTTTGAAATGATGGAGCAGGCATACATGGTATTTGACAGGCATCACCTCCACTAGATAATGCACCAGATGTTCCTGCAGCTTAGCTTTTTTCAGCAGAGTATCTCTGAAGTGCATTTTCACTATGAATTAACAGGAGTAGGTGTCACAACAAAACGCTTTTTCACCTCAAAGACGCTTGAGATAGAAATGGCATAATGTTTTGACAAGTAGACAAAACAATAAGCAAAGGAATATTTAAGAGCCATGGTGGTGCAGTGGTTAGTATGCACTACCGCAGTCTCCTTCTGCTGACTGCTGGGCTGCCAGCAATTCGACAGTTCGAGTCTCACCAGCTCAAGGTTGACTCAGCCTTCCATCCTTCTGAGGTCGGGTAAAATGAGGACCCAGATTGTTGGGGGCAATATGCTGACTCTGTAAACCGCTTAGAAGCTGTATATAAGTCTAAGTCCTATTGCTAAGTGCTATTTAAAAAGAAAAAATGTAACCCAGCAGTTTTGAATAGGCTACTTAAATAGCCGAAGGTCTTCTCCAACCTTAGTGTTTTTCAGATGTGCTGAATTCTCAGCCAGGAGAAAAGCAGTTGCAGCCCCATCATGACAGTGAATATCAGGAATTTTTTTAATATAAAAGTCTAGACTATGTATACCTTAATTATTCTCTGTTCCACAAACATAGGGATGATTTATATTATAATTGACAGGTTAGCTGATCAGCTACAGAAATAACTTTCCATGGCAAGTGTAAAATGAATTGGGAAGTTCCAGAGTTATTAAGGCTTTTATCAGTTATCTATGAATGAATACAGCTATTTTATTTTTTTAATATTGCATTCTTCTTGTGCCATAATCAAAGCCAAACCAAAGCAGTTTAAACATGTTGACCTCTGACAATGTGGACAACAGTGCAAGAGATGCTTTAATTCATCCCTTCAGTATTTGCACGGGTGCTGTTGAAAAGGAAACTGACTTAGACATTTTAAAAGTTGCCAGCAGAAGAAAAACACCAGCCTTGTTGCAGAAGGTTTAGCCCAACCATCATTATTGCACATCACAGAGATGTAGAAGGGTTCCAAAATTAAAATTTGTCCATTAGAGGTGCATTTATCTTTACAAGAATGGGAAGATAGGAAATAATGTTTATTTCACAAATAGTTTTCAATGAAAAGAAAGCCGTGTCCTTACTTTCCCTCTTTTTGGTTTTGTTTTCTCCTTCCACAGGTAAATGGAAAAGATTTGTCCAAGGCAACTCATGATCAAGCCGTAGAAGCTTTTAAAACAGCTAAAGATCCCATTGTAGTGCAAGTCCTGAGAAGAACTCCACGCACCAAGATCTTCAGTCCTTCTCATGAGTGTCTCTTGGTAGACATAGGCACTCAGACTGAGATTACCTTTGAACATATCATGGCTCTAACCAAAATGGGCTCACCTACTCCACCAGTCCTGGATCCATATCTCTTAACTGAGGAGTAAGTACTATGTTCTGTAATGCTGGAATTTCAGCTAATGCTATGGGTACTATTACTCACCAAAAACAAGTTAATGACACAGAAGACTCAATTTCATATATTGGTGTCCTCAGCAGCTGAAATGCTAATATCTAACTATATTCAGCTTCCTCTAACTGAACAATCTTGTTTTTGTATGCATGGGTAATACGTAAGCCAGCAATCATCTCACACCCCTAAAAGCAACTTCAGATTGCACCTGATGAAATTCAGCAACATGATTTTCCATTCAAACACCACAGAGGCACACCCAAAAGAGTGAAAAACATGAGTTTACCTGTTAGGCTATTTTACCCTTTAAATCTGCACTCTTCATAAACAAAAACCCGGGAATCCTTATGACATCACACCCACTAGATATGTTGGTGCATTCCTCTGCAAATTTGGCACCCGTTCATTTGACTTACTAGATGGAAAGAAAGAATCACGTTTCTTCATTTGCTGAAATCCTTCAGTTTGGCAATCCAGGTCGGATATCTGGATATCTAAACTCTAAAGCACAGTCTGCCCAGTAGCAAGCCAATTAAAAATAATATAGTATATCATAACTCGTGTCCCTATTAGTATGAAACTTTAAGCCAGTTCCTCTGTGAGGAACTATAAATGAGAGAGAATCATTCTCTGAGTAACCAGAGGTGAAATCTAGCCGGTTTGCACCTGTTCAGGCGAACCGGTAGGGAAAATTTTGATTGGTTCGGAGAACCAGCAAATATCACCTCTGGCTGGCCCTGCCCCTGCCTGCCCGCTCA